>JAFBJQ010000770.1:0-49805 GCA_016785345.1 Trinectes maculatus
GTTCGGGATTGTGGCAATACCGTAGGTTTATTCACAACACAGGGTCTACACAGTTGATATCAGAAATCTAAAGGAAATGTTCATTACACTCGCGATATCAACCCCTACGGTGACAAAAGGCAATTCACTACAGTAAACTCTTATTGTAGGGTGGTGTTATAGCGACATCTAGTGGCACAACTTATTATCTACATACGAATATATACAAATGAATGTATGTTCCGACTAACGTCGAAATTCGGTTACGACACATTCTCAGGAACGGATCTCGGTCATAACACGAGGACCCCCTGTATTGTGTTGTACAGTTTCTGTGTAAACCCTGCTTGTTTGCCAGGTGGGTTCAATTGTCATCAGCTACTCTTGCTGCTCTGCCTTTTCCCACTTGGTTTTCTTTCTGCTTCTTATCCTGCAGCTGCCACATCTTTTGCCTCACAAAGGCAATCAATAGCTCATTTCTGACCTACACTTGTCCTCTCTCACACACTGACTGTGGCAGTCGGACTCACAGGTTCTTCACAGTGACTCTCGAAGCATCAACATGCACCTCCTGCAGCCTTGTTCACTCCCATCTTAAATCTTGTCACAGACTTCATCCTCACAGACCTAAGTAGGTGCTTTTTTAAACTGTCAGATCTCAGCATCCATCACACTATCTACACAAATCATACATGCATGTGCTCAGCAAAGCCTCCTGTTGCTCAATATTAAAACATTAAACTACTGTGATTGAATAAATCCAGCTTGTTAGTCAGGTGGGGTTTCCTGCCTTTCCCATACTTAGCCTCACACTCACTGTCTCTGTCTCAGATGGAGTTACACTGTCACCTAGTGGTCATCACCTGTCCTCCTTTCTGTTACATTGATAAAACTACAGAGAATTTTTCCTAAAATTGATCGGGAACTCTACTAAAAAGAATCTGTCATAATTTGTATTCAATGCAGCACTCAGATCAAATAGACAGCGACGGTTTCCTGCCGTCCAGATGTAACCAGAATGTTATTTTCTTTTACTTTTAATAAGACTGTCTCTATACTGTGATTGGCCAAAACCTTTTGTCTAAATTTATAAAACTGAACAATCACTAGTTTGTCTGCAATTCATGAGTGACTAAGAAATCAAAATCAAGATTGAAAATGAAAAGAACTTCATTATACAACTAAAAAGATCTTCCAAAAAAGGAGGTAGGGATTGTATGAAGTGTGCAAGCAGATGATTTCAGTGTTGTTACCTGAGCATACTAACGTAAACCAGGTTTCTTCAGATATTCTTCAGAGTATTATAATTATTCATTGTGGTCTCCATCAGCAGAGCAGAATACTCACTGTTCTTTCTCATTGGAGCTCCAGGCATCTACAATTCTCCGTATGAACTGGCACTTTGTAAACAGCTGGTGGAAAAAAATAGAAGAAATTCAAGGAAGGGACATTAAATTGAACTATTTTAATGTGTCTTTATTCTCATACACTCACACTCATTTCCTCCCCGATAAATAAATGAGCTGTGCCACTGTGATTGAAATGGCTTTTATGCTGATTTTACAGTAAATAACCATTGAATCAATACAGTGTATGTACAAGATACATCCCCAGATATGGAAACAGGCTAATAATGCTGTGAATCAAGCTACCTAAAAATAAAAACTCTGTAATCCTAATAGGTGAAGTAGTGTTCATCCTGTAAGAATTACTGTCTTGACCTCTACATTTTACTTTAACTTTACAGTAAGTACTATTTCGCTCTGCAGTATCTTGTTTGGTCATGAAATAACATGAGTTGCAACATTTTTATGTTAAGACAAAATGCTCAGAAAGGACAATTTTGTTTGACATTAGAATTTTCCTCAGCTTAACCATTAAGTATGCTTCAATTTGATGAAACCATAGCCACAGAAATTGTTTTGCACAATTTTTAAAGCATGTTTGAAAACATATTGTGACATTGCTTTTGTAGTCTTCTAGATTACTGTTCCCTGGTGGACTCAACTGGAACTGCTTGTTGAGCTAGTGAGTTATTCACACACCACCAGGTTTATTTGCTTGATCTTCGCTAGGGTCATTGTTTATTGAACTGTTTGTGGATTCCAATCGTAAAAGATTACATACTCCCAGATTTTAGAATGTGCTGTATGTACGGAAGATAATATTAAAATCTATAAAACCATGCAGCCCACACCTGTATGCAGCCTTCTTATTAGAAATACGGACCTGTGTCACTTGTGTACACAGGAGCACCTCCAAGTGTCATACCACAATCATTCATTAGTAGTCAATGCTTAATAGCTTATGAAAACAATAATTATTTTATGGAGGAACTGAAGGCCTGTCTGTGAGGGAGGGTTGAAGATGGTGACTGAAAATTAAGAAGGCAAAACTGAGTTGTTAATCACTAAAGTTGAGCATGGTAAAAAGGTCCTTTTTGGATGGCATTATTGTCAATAAAGCAAGGTGAATGGCAACATATCACAGATGCAGTTCATAATAATGACGTTTCTGTTGAAATTTCATTCACACAAACTTTTGTGTAAAGCAAGCTTAATAAGCAAAGGTCCCTGATCTTTAAGATCGCTGGCGAAATGTTGGTAAAACAATGGTCTGCAAGAACCTTTAAGTTCTATAAGACAGCATCCTGGGACTTAATTTTACAGGTATGTCAAGTTCCTTTTAATGGTATGTTCTTACATGTTTGATAAGGATGCTCTCCCTTTTATGCTCCTGTTCTGTGTCTGGCTGGATGTTGGTAGGAGCAGGGGGCATAGCCAGAATCATGGCTGTGCAGATCTCCACCTGAATGTGGAGGAAGTTGTTCCAGATGTATGTGAAATACATGTCCTGTGGAGCAAAACAAATAATTGTGGTAAGACAAGTATTAGTACATAGTTTGTCTGGTTTACTGGTGTAAAGTTATTTTTTTGTTTTCTCAGTCATAGTTCAAGGTAGATTTCAAATCAGAAATCAATTAAAAAGAGAAACATTTCTAATTTGTCTTCAAATCCATTCATTCACCTATTTTCTACCATTTATCGGCTTGAGAGTCTTAGGGCAGAGAGCTGGAGCTGAGCTCAGCTGACATAGTGCGATAATGTAAAATTGCATATCATCAAAACAACATTAAAAATATCTCTACTATTTAAAAAAAAGAAACGAATCTTATGGCCTTCTGCAAAGCATTGTCCAACAATATTTGATGGCCATACTGAACAATGAAATTAAAATGTTAACCAAATTCACTATTTTAAATCAGACAAACAATACCAAGTATTGTTTCTACAGCACACACTGGCATACAAATGTGGCTCGAACATTGCAGAAAGAAATACAGGCCAAAGCTCACATGTACAGGTTATTTACTTCAAGTTATATGTCCGAAACACCAATCTGCCCATAGCATCGGGCTTGAGTGAATCCCTGTAACAGGTTTCAACATTTCCGCCTGTGCTGAATGCCCTCTCTGAAGGGCAGCTTGAGGCAGATATGCACAGATATTTTCTGGCCAGTTTCACCAGCCTAGGGAAATTCACCTGACTGACATCACTGTCCACGTCGGGGATCATTAGGTAGCTCTTGAGCTTATTTTCAATGGAACCGGCAAGTGTCATCACAACCTGCTGCACCTTCTGCAGCGGTGTTCTGAATTGTAGAGACTGAGGGGCCTGGGGAAGTGGAGTCTTCCTTTATGGCCATGGGCAGAGGCTCAGCGGTGATTGCTGATGAAATTGCTGTAACCTGGTCATCATCACTGAAGCGATTTTTTTCGAGGACCATAAGTGATCCATATTGTCTTTTTTGTACTTTATCTTCAAGTAGTTCAGAATTGTTTCTTTGATTGATTAGGTTAGGTCAGTGTCATCATAACGCCAGGACCTCAGAACTTGCTCACCAGAAAGTGCAGTCATAAACTCTAGTAGGAGATCAAGGGCTTTGCTTGCTGATTCTAGCACCTCAAGATCTTGCCAGGTAGTGTGAGATGACGGTGTTTTCTGTCTGCACCCAGCACATGATGGATGTCCTTCTCTTATTCAACAAATTACTGAATAATGCGCTGTCTGAATCATCTTGTGGGTGATTCAATGATTAGTTTGTGGTCAGGAAGCTCCAGTTGTTTTTGAGCGTCACTCAGGGCTTTCTTCATTTTCCAGCTGTTGGAAAAAGCCCCTTCCACCTTCTTACAAACTCAAATGCAACAGCCCACTCTAGGATCACACATGCTTCTCTCTGGAAAACATTTAATATTAACAAAACATTTATGTTTACTATTATTATTGTTATTCTCAGTGGTAGTAGCAGGATGATAGTAGTAGCACCAGCAATAGGACGAGTAGTAAAAATAGGTCTTTTATTATGGTGCAGAAGTTTAATATTTAGTGTAGTAGGGTTAAGTTTGTTAATTGTTACTCCTTAAGTGACCATGCGGCAAGGGCATATTTCAGCACATGGGCAATTATGTCACCCGTGTGGTCCTATGGAAAGTAGGACTTCTGCAGGCTGTAGCTCCTCAGTAGCCAGGATTCATCGAGAAAGTGCACCATCAAAGAGAGGTCCTGCTCGACCACAAATCGGTGGTTGCTGAAAAGTGTGTCATGTTTTGCAGTTTCTTCATTTGCGTTTTTTTTTTTTGCGTTCTGCCGCGTATAAGCTTGTTAGACCAGTTTGGCCAAAATATTTGCGATTTGGGACTCTATATCTGTGATATAGATATAGAGGACATTAACCAGGTGTCTAAAGCTTTCACTCTCCACCACTTTATTAGCAATCATTTCCTTGGCTATAAAATTAGTGATGGTGTTCATAATGTCCTGCCAATGTTTAATTGCTTTGTCATATTGTACGTGTCTTCTGAATGACTCCGTGAGGGTTTGGTGAGTGTGCTGTGCAGATTGACTTATATTTTCTTTAGCTGAAGTCATGCTTGTGGAGTCACAAAGTTGTACATATTCCTCATACGCTTTCCTGTGGTTAGTTTTCAAGTTTTGAAACAGAAGATGCTACAATATAAATACTCGATATTGTAAAATCGCACATCACCATAACAGCATTCACGATATTATCGTCTACAGTACAGGGGGTCCTCGAGTTACGACGGAGATCCGTCCCTGAGAATGTGTCGTAACCGAAAATAAGAGCTTACTGTGGTGAATTGCCTTTTGTCCCTCTTGACACACCGTAGGGGTTGATATCGCGAGTGTAATGAGCATTTCCTTTAGATTTCTGATATCAACCTTGTTGACCTGTGTTGTGAATAAACCTACGGTATTGCCACGATCCCGAACCCATCTGTGCCCGTGTGCATCTCCTTACCAGCTGCCGCTGCACCCCCCGCCAGCCGTCCATTTCACATAAGTAAACACAACGCAGAGTAGCCTAGCTGTGGAGATGTTGGAGAGCCGGCACCAACTAGTTCCCGTGTGAAGTCTGTACGTATTTATGGGGCAAACCGAAACAAGGAAGTTCATGGGAGATGTGTCGTAACCACAAAAACGTTGTATCTCGAGACCGTCGTAAGACGAGGACCCCCTGTATATATCGTGCACCCCTACTGCGTCCTGAAATAAAAATCAGCAAACTAATAGTTGAAGGGTGTGCAGACTTATGCAACCACATTATTTTAGTTTTTTAATTTTTACTCCACCCCCAATAGAGCTGTACAGGTTATAGGTCACATTAAGTTTCAGAACTTTTGTATAGGCTACAAAAGTTCTGAAATGATTTATCTTGGTCTCATTTTTTTACAACACAAAAAACACTGTTAAAAATTTTAACAGTGGTGTGTAGACATTCGATACACTTCACTGTATAGGTCTATGTACCTATATCTATACACCAATCCATCAATTCATCCATACATACACCCACACGCACACACATAACAGAAAGAGCTTTGTTTGTGCTGTGATCTGCAGAGTTCTTGGTTACTTAAGGCTACGATAGTATTGATGATACTCACTAGAATGACTCCCAGGGTGTTGAGTTTAATGAGCTCTGTGTTGATGCTGTGTGTGTTGCTCTGCAACAGACTGGCCACCAGTCTAACCACATTGAGCCGAGTGTTGCCCACCGGAGGGTCGAGCACGCCCCACGTTGTTTTCATCACATTCTTCTGTTGGTAAAGAATAAATACTCATGAGTAAAACTGCTAAATGGGATATTTCCATTATATATTAAATACAAATCTGTATACTTTACTTGAGGACAGCCATGGTTTCTGTGTCCTGATTGTATGTAACTGGCATATGATTCAAAGAAATGTTTTATTTTATCTACAAAAAATTCTGTTTAAAAGTTAGATAAACATACTCACTCAAACTAAATTTCTAACTGCTCACAATTAATTGGTCAGCTGACTGAATTTGACATCCCCATGTACACTGCAACCTTGTAACAGTAGTCTGCAAAATAGCTTAGACAACAGTGAGTCCGGAGCCAAACAGCTACTGCTAAAAGAGCTCCGGAAATTCAGAAAAGAGTCCGGAGAGGCACATCGACAAATTCAACTTTCCCAGACACGGATGGAGACGTCAATGGCCGACGTCTCCATCCGGAGACGGATAGGCACCCTTGAAGAGAGGCTCACCGCTACCGAGACCAGAGTGAGTGACATCTAAGACCGGAGCCTAGGGCAAGAAAGAGCGCTAGCCTACATGCTAAGCAGGGATGCAAAGCTCACCGCCAGACAAGACGACCTGGAAAACAGGCTCCGCAGGAACAACATCAGGAATACCGGAGGATGCAGAGGGTAAAGAGATGATTCTGTTCATCACTAATATTTTTAAGTCAACTCTGAAACTGCAGGAGGATATGAACATTTGCTTGGAGAGGGCTCACAGGGCTATAGCGCCAAAGCCGACAGCACCGTCGAGATCAATAATAGTGTGGTTTTTGGACTTCAAAGTAAAACAAATGGTGCTCTAACAAGCCTGGGCACAGCAAGACGTGGAGTTTAAAGGGAAAAAAAATTATTTTGACCAATATTACTCCCAGGATGTACAGAGAAAGAGAAAGCAAGTGCGTGAAGTCATTAAAAAACTCAGGGAATGCAACATCAGAGCACAATCGCCGTATCCAGCTCAGCTAAGGGTATTTTTGGACACCGGGGTCAAAACCTTCCCCTTATTTTGTGAAGCTCAACCAACTCTACAGGAGCTAGGAGTGGAAGTGTATGTGGACAAACGGGACCTTCTGGAGAGAGAGCTACTACATGACGGATGGCTGACCAAGGGCAGACAGGGGAAAAAGGGGCGGGTCCTGACTCCCAAAGAAATCACGACCATCATGAGCGGTGCAGATCATCACAGAAACAGCTGGGTCTCAAATGAAATTTGCAAAAACTACAAAAAAGTGGATGAATGCCGCATTGAACCCCAAACTCTTTCGGACCATGGCCCAGTGTTTATGTCGCTACGTATAGACCAGAATAAAACTCGAAAACTGTGGAGATTAAATGTGTCACTTTTAAATAACCTGGAAGTGGTTCAAGATATAAAAAACGAATTTAATAACTTCTTAGCCACAAACGACAATAACGAAGTCTCCCCTTCCACCTTGTGGGACACAGCAAAAGCAGTGTTAAGGGGCAAAATTATATCACTATCCTCTAATTTAAAAAAGGAACGTGAAAAAGATCAAAGGTTATTAGAAGAACACATTAAGAAATTGGAGACAGAACAGTTGAAACTATCACAGAAGAGGAAATAAAAAACACTATTAAAAAGCTCAAAAACAACAAATCAGCGGGCCCGGATGGGTTTCCTGGGGAGTTATATAAATGCTTTCAAGCTGAATTGGTTCCCCTTTTACATAGAGTATATAACTATGCGCTGGATGCTAAAGATCCACCTCAAACATGGGGAGAAACAGTCATCTCGGTCATACACAAAGAAGGGAAAGATCCCACACATTGTGCCTCATATAGGCCAATAAGTTTGTTATGAAATGATGTAATGATGTTATAATAGCAAGAAGACTCCAGGAGGTCGTCAATAAATTGATTAAATCAGATCAGATGGGTTTTATACCTGGAAGACAGGGAGTGAATAATATTAGGCGTACAATCAATATAATATCAACTGCCCAATCACAATCTTACCCATCAATGGTTCTCGGTCTAGATGCCGAGAAGGCATTTGATCAGGTGGACTGGCTGTTTCTAGAGCATGTCTTAAGTAAAATGGGGTTTAACGAAACATTTATTGAGTGGTTCGAAGTCCTATATAAAAATCCCACTTCCAGAGTTCGTGTTAATGGTCATATTTCGGACAGTTTCCCATTAAAAAGTGGAACACGTCAAGGCTGCTGCTTATCTCCAATTTTGTTTGCTATAAGTAAAACTAATCAGATGTAACCCATCAATTACTGGTATATCAGACAAGACAAAAGAGCACAAATTATCACTATATGATGTCATTTTATACATTAGGGATCCCAGCACTTCTATACCTGAGCTTTTAAAACTTCTGAAGAACTTTGGTGCTGCCTCAGGCTATAAAGTCAATGAATCGAAATCTGAAGCCATGATGTTGAATAGATTCTGGCCATCAGAACTATCTGATAAGGTGAAATTTAACTGGTCACCTCAGGGATTTCGATACTTGGGAATAACTATATCCTCGGATGCTTCTCAACTGTACGATTTGAATTAGGCACGTGGTGGCCTAAATGTACCAAATTTGAAATTAGATTATTGGGCTGCACAATTGCACGGGGCAGTAGAATGGTTAAAACAAAATGAGGAAACAACTTAGCTATCTTTAGAACAAAATTCATGTCCTGGAGTCTCGCTACAAATATTGCCATTTTGCTCAAATGAGATATGGACAAAGAATAAAATTTCAAACATCTGGATGAAGTGCACACGTAAGGTTTTAAACTCTGTAAAGAAAAAAATAAATGCACCACAGTCTATATCTAGGGCAGAGGTCTTCAACAGGGGGTCCGCGACCCCTAGGGGGTCCGCAGAGGTACTGCAGGGGGGTCGCGAAAGTTTTGCACTATAGGACCAGTTTAATATAAAACACAATTTTATACATGAGTAGGGGGTCCCTGCTCCATCTCTCCGTCAGTTTGGGGGTCCTTGGCCTGGAAAACGTTGAAGACCCCTGATCTAGGGCAATGAAAATTTCCAAGATAGTAGATTTTAAACCTAGATATTTTGATACAAGATTTAAAGAATGGGGAAATATGGGCCTTATTTTTATTGACGACCTATTTGATGGTGAAACCCTGAAGTCATTTAATCATTTAAAGGAGAAATTTGGTTTGATATCCACAGATTTCTACAGGTTTTTGCAACTGAGAAGCTATCTGACTTCACATAGAGAATGGCAGTTTCTTACATTACAACCTTCCGATTTAGAAAGTTTCTTCATCTAGACCATAAAGAAAGGGGATGGTAGAAAAGTTGTTTCACATATCTATAAACTGCTACAGACATCTGTAATGGGGAGCTCTCTTGGAGTAAAAGAAAAGTGGGAGTTAGAAATGAATGTTGTGATTAAAGACCAAATTTGGGAACAAGTGTGTGAGAATGGTCACAAACTGACTAGCCGCCCCACATGGAAAGAATTCATATGGAAAGTGAATCTCCGTTTTTTCAAAACTCCATTTATCATTTCCAAATTTGACAAAACAAAGACAAATCTTTGCTGGAGACAATGTGGACAAATTGGAGACACCACCCACATTTTCTGGGATTGTCCTAAATTGAAAATGTACTGGGAGGGGATATGGGCGGAACTCACTAACATTTTACAAATTAATATAAAGAGTGACCCACTGATTTTTGTTCTTGGAGTGCTTCCATATGATTTTTTATGTAAAGAAAAAATATACCTGCTTAAAATTCTCATAATAGTGACGAAAAAGATGATAACTATGTCCTGGTGTAAACCATTACCCCCGACAGTTGATCAATGGAAGGAGCGACTTATCAAGGTGTACACCATGGAAAAAATAACGGCACAGCTCAACCTAGACATGACCTTATTCAAAAAGAGGTGGAACTCACTAATTACTTACTTTGGACTAACATTACAGGACACCTAGGGGATTGAGCATTATATAGGCATCTATAAGCCTAAATCCTCAAAGTAAAATGGTGTGTTTTTTGGTTTTGTTTTTGCTTTCATCTTTGTTTTGGCATCATTCTATGAGTAACTATCGACATGGTAATTCTACTCAACCTTCATTATACATAACTATCAATATTATGCCTATTAATCTATCATTTAATTGTCCTTTAGACCTTTGACACTGACATAAGAATATGGAACAACCTTGCCGACAGGTTCTCTGTTCATGTTATTTATTTGTTTTTGTTTTGTTTTTCCTTCTCAGATCAACAGCAAAAGCATTGAATAGTTTTTTTCCCTTAACAAGAAAACTTCTGTAAGTGTGTTTAAGTATGTAAAGCTTGAAACATCAATAAACACATTTGTTAAAAAAAAAACTGCTTACAGCTATGTAGGTATTACCTTCGGGGGTTCCAGTAGCAGCTGGTGAAAATCCTTAAGTCGGGGTCTTACAGCCTCCAAGATGCTGTGGTTGACTGAAAATGAAGGATGGGACATCCCTGGGGGGCAATCTATATGGCCCTCAAATCTAAAACATCAAAAGTAAACATTTGATGCAGCAATTTGTGTTGGTTAAACTGATTTTCAATTATTTAACTGCACAGTGTACTCAGACCTACAATACCTATTGCACAACAAAAACAGTCAATCTATCTCTCAACACAAGTCATTTTTATACACAGGCATTCTGTCCTAATTTCAAGTCACAATCAGAGTAATTCTTTAACAATTTCATTACTTACAATAAAATAAAATATTAGGACTAGCAGAGTGAATGCAACTCACGCTGGTCTTCTTGTCTCAAAAAGGGTAAGAAGGATCTGAATAACACTGACAATTGCAGACTGATTCTTTTCCCTGTCAAAGATATTAGACAGCAGCTGCTCCACTGTCTCCTGTCTAAAGAAAACAAACATCAAGACAAAGATAGAGCATATTACAAGATACAATGAAGAAAACACAAAACAGACGATACAATTAAATCCAAAAGGAGAGATTTGCCAATCGAATACAATATAATCATAGCCTGTGATTCAGGCTATGTTTATGTTGAGACAATGTCAGTCACAGAATTTAGAATCTGAAATTCAAAGCTGCCTATGGCAACAAATCTAACCTAAAGAAATATTAGGTCAAACGCAAATATATTCTTAAAAAAGGTTTTCCATTTTCCGGAGGAGGACATATGTTGAGTAAGGTCACCAATTGGTTTTCCACTTGATCTTTTATCATGATGTATTTACCCTCCTTATCACCAATTTTCTTGATCAATTCAAACTTAATCGTGTTAGAGATCTATATCGCACCTACCCTCTTATGACTTTGTCCAATAGAATTGTAAAATGAGTTTCTGTAACCTAACTTTTTAAACTTTGCATGCTCCTCCTGTGATAAATGTGTCTCTTGTAAAAAAAAAAGAACCTGCATCTTCTCTTTTCTAAACTTGGATAAAGCTTTGCCTTTTTTGTGTAGTATTGCTTAGACCACATGTGTCAAACACAAGGGTGTGTTTCCTGTTCCGAGTCTCTTTGACTTGTTCTCAGTGTGCTAAAGGAAGCAGTGGTAGCATTAAAGCTTATGGGAGAGAGCTGAGGGAATAATGGTGAAATGCTTGAATGAGGCTGCAGGCAGCACTGAGTAATGTAATGTATCTATCTTCTGCCAATGTAAATACATTCAAAAGAGAAGTTGTAGTAATTTTGCTGTTGCCAAATTAAAACGAGAAGTGATTTGACATAGCATAAGGTTTGATTAATATCCTATTTTATTTTAAATGTAAATTACTGGAGGACTCTATTTTACTTTTACGTGTGAGTTTAAAGTAGCTCAGAGAGTAATTTTTAGTGCCACTTCTTTAGTGCAGGAGGAGTAACCAAGCACACTCTCTGTAAAACAACTTGCTATTTATATTGATTGTTTTATTTGCACTTCATGCAATTCTGTCAAAAAAGCTATACAGTGAACCCTCATTTATCACGGGGGTTACGTTCCAAAAAGAACCCGTGATAGGCGAAATCCGCGAAGTAGTCAGCTTTATTTTTTACAATTATTATACAGTACTATAGAACAAAACCAAAGATCAAAACCTGTTTTCAGGCCCAAACAGTTGTTTAAGAAATAAAAATAGAAGCGTTTTCTAACAAATAACTATGATAGTTTTTAGAAATACTGTAAAATAATCATTTTAATAATCAACCTATGCGGTTGGACACATTGTGACTGACGCGTATTTCACAGTTCCTCTGACTGTGCCTCTTCGTGCTGACTCCGCTCCGCTGTAGCGTCTTTTTCTACTGAAGAACGTGGTGTAGGTGTCTTTGTCGGTGCAGAACGTTTCGTCGACATTGTGGGTTTTGTCGTGGAGACAATATGCAAACATGTACATTTGCCGAGCCGAACGCATTCTGTACTGGACAGAGACGAGGCACGGAGGAGATTGATTGACATTGGCCTACAGTCCCTTAGCCAATCAGGACACAGAGTAAAAGATAGCGAATGGGTAATTGATTCTGGTGGAAAGGTGAATCACTGTGGTGAGTCCGGTTAGAACTCAAAAAAAGACTCAGTTGCTGTAGTATGCCAATTTAATGACTTTAAAGCCTACAAACAAACTTTCTCCTATTTCTCTCGTTCCTGACTGCTCTGCTTGCGGGCGAGACGGTTGGGTCTAAGCTTCGCCCTTTAAAGGGCCAGCGTCTCCATCCCGAGCACAGCCTTTTCCACACAGAGCACAATGCGCGTGCATATACAATTAAAAAAAAAAAGCATAACAAACTGCACTAAAAAAAATCTGTGAAACAGTGAAGCCGCAAAAGGTGAACCGCGTTATAGCGAGGGTTCACTGTATACATGTCATTTCTTTAACGTGAACGATTATTTGACAAGTATTAATGGGAAGCTATTCACAGGACAGGCAGCACCACCACATTGTTGTTTTTCTTTTTGGAAAATGAAACACACACACCCCCCCCCGACTGTGTTGAAAAAAATTCTGAATTAAGTTAAAAGTTAAGGGTTAATATCATAAATTGTTGTAATATTTTTCTTTATTTGATTAAATAGTTTGAACACTGATTCAAACTGAACATTTATTTTTACATCTATGCAAAATGCATATGAAAGACAATTATGTAACAATATAATAAAGTGTAGTTTAATTTATTTTAATTAAATTGCATTTTGTTACATTCAGACTGTTAATATGGCCCATCAAGGGCGAACATTATGCTGATGTGGCCCTTGGTGAAAATTAGTTTGACACCCCTGTTTTAGACCATTATATCATCATGTTGCAATGTTAGTATGATCACAATACGAACATGTCAAATAAACAAAATACGAATGAACACACAAACTGAACTTCCCCGTAAACAATAAAAAAGAGCCTTGTTTCCCTTAGGCTCTGTCTCCCGGTTGGTGGGAGTGGGGGTGATCTTTTATATGTAACCGGCCCCACGGTTAGAAATAAATAAATACCTCAAGCTGATATCTGGAGTATAACTCCAAACAAACAAACAACAAAAAACTAACAAACTGTAATTTAGTCTCCCTGCAATAACATAAACAATATATATAAAATATAAAGTGGTTATCTGTTCAGGTTTAGTGTCTCTGCTGACCGAGCCACAGTGTACACTTTCTAATTGATAAACAGGAGAGAAATAGTTCTTGTGGGTTCCTTGGAGTTTCTTTCACCCCCACACACCCCTCTCTCCACTCACTTTACATTTACTCCCCCTGTGTCTTTGTTAAGCTCCTCTGAAGTGGTGTTCTCTCCGTTTGTCCTCTGCTTCTCTCCAATGCGTTACCATGAAGATGCTTTCTGGATTTGCTCCTCGAGTGACTTTCAGCCACTATGTCTCGCCTGGATGTCCGGCGAATCGACTCAGGAACTCTGCTCTACGCTGCCATCTCGCTCGGCTCTGACCGGAAGTCCCAAAAGCTACTTTCATTAATTGAATTGATAACCTTTTACTTTGATTTGCATTCTTGCCATGATTTGAGCCAATGGCTTCACTGAATTTACTTGCAAGCAAAGCATTCGAATTCAACTAATATTATTAATGTCAAGAGATAATTTTTTATGTCTAAAACCTGTTTATTCAACAGTTCTGTTATGGGCAAATTAACTCCGTGATAATTTCACACAATTAAAGGAAGTGACAAAGACGGTCGATGTACAGATAGAAGTACTGTTGCATTCTGATAGTAAATTGCAGGTACCAAATCAAATTGAATGTGCACAGTACGTAACCTTTACAAATCCAAATGGATAATCACTGATACAGTAACTAATGTAGTTTTATAAACCTCAACTCCCTGACAGGGTCAAAGGTTAGGTCGTGGTCAAAAACACAGAAATTAACCATGACTGCAATGGCCAGTATTCAAACTGCAATACTCGGCTGTCGCAGACGAAACACAACGATCGTAGAAGAATCTTTGCGAAATCTTTGGTCGTGGCTCTAAATCTGTGGTCTTACGTCGCACTGTGAGATGTAAGACATCCTCCACTTGAGACTTGTTTTGATGCTCATATACCGCATGAACAAGAACTGCGTTCTTCATTCCTGTTTGTTGTGTTTGTCTCTAGTGGCGCAGATGGATGCCGTCCACTGATGCAGTGCACACTAATGACGTTGCATATTGACATTCATCCTCACCGAGTCGGTAGTAAACGGTTATTGTACAATGTGTTCGCATCAAACTTCATACCAAAGTTTATTAGATCCACATCACATAGTGTGGCATGGAACAGATTTATAATTTTGCTAAAATCGCACAGTGTAAAAAAAGCCTTAAGACTGGTTTTGTTTAAACAGTACATACTTTTCAAGTGTGGCCAAAAGTGGATCAGGCTCTGAGCAGCCCTGGACCTGGAACATTTGATCTCTGCTCAGTCTTATGATCTCACAAAGTGACTGGGAGGCATTGGAGTGTCTCTGTGCAAAAATGAATAAAAAGGTGAAGAAGCATGACTGTAATAGAAATTATGAAAAAATAAATCAGCAGATTGCTATTATGACTTTTTACGTTGTTTTTTTAAACAATTTTAATGATCTGATGGCTGAAGGATAAAACTTACATCCTCATCTTGTGAAGGCTGTACCATGTCTACCAGTCTCTGAATGACCTTTTCCTCGTTCAGCCACTATAAGACATGATACAGACATGGGAGACAGACATGATGTTCCCTAAAGGTTTATTCTAAAATATCTTTTGAGGCTAACCTAATACAAAGGAAAAGATTCTTCCTAGCAGACATCTTGATATAAAATAGTGGGTAGACACAGAAGATACTAATGATAATACACAAGGCTCAAAAGAACATTTATTCAGTGTTTACACAATATTTCTTGTTTAGTGGCTGCTGTGAAAGGTCGATTTCTGGCTAAAGATACACAATTTTCACATCTTGTACACATGCAAAGAGAACCTGCCGAAGAAGATGCATATTAACAATGCCATCAGAAAGCACCGACACCCATTCACTTTTTCCACATTTTGTTATGCTTTATTCTAAAACTGATCTGAGTATAGTTTTCTTTTACAAAATCTGCAAAAATAGCCCAGTGAAAACGTGTTTTTGTTCATTTAAAAAAAATGCAAACATTTAAACATAATAGTCCATAGGTTTTCATGGCTTACTGGCTTAATATTTTCTTGAAGCACCTTTGGCAGCAATCACGGCCTCAAGTCTTCTTGGGTATGTCTCTACAAGCTCGGCACACCTGTTTTGTCTCCCATTCTTCATGACAGATCCTCTCAAAGTCAGTCAGATTGGCTGAGCAGGTTTGAAAGACAGCCATTTTTAGGCATTTCCAGAGATATTGAATTTAATTCAAGTCTGGAATCTGACTGTGTTACTCAAAGACATTCACGGACTGCTCCTGAAGCCACGCCATTTGTGGTAGCAATTAGTGGTGGAGTGGGCATGGCCAGGATGTGGTGCGTTGTGGTGCGCACACCCCGTTAGAGGGACATGTCTTTTAAGATTCATATTGAGATTTACTCACCAAAATAAAAGTTATGGTTTAGTTTTTACCTTAAGTTTTGCCTATTGTAGTGGCAATCTTTATATTCTGTGACATTCAATGAATACAATAAACAACTAAAACTGGAGGTACAGGGGGTCCTCGAGTTACGTCGGAGATCCGTTCCTGAGAATGTGTCGTGAGCGAATTTCGACGTAAATCGGACCATACATTCATTGTGCCATTGTGCATACATTGTGCCACCAGATGTCGCTATAACACCACGCTAAAATAAAAGTTTATTATGGTGAATTGCCTTTTGTCCCTCTTGTCCCTCTTGTCACACAGTAGGGGTTGATATCGCGAGTGTAATGAGCATTTCCTTTAGATTTCTGATATCAACCGTGTAGACCCTGTGTTGTGAATAAACCTACGGTATCGCCACGATCCTGAACGCATCTGTGTCAGTGTGCATCTCCTTACCGGCTGCCGCCCCCCCCCCCCTCCATTTTACATAAGTAAACACAGCTGTGGAGGTGCCGGCAGGCTCTGCAGCACGTCTCTCTGTCTCTCTGCAGCGCTGAGAGACAGAGCGAGCGCTCAGCAACTCGTTCCCGTTTGAAGTCTGTACGTATTTACGGGGCAAACCGCTTAATCCGAAACAAGGAAGTTCACGGGAGATGTGTCGTAACTACGAAAACGACGTAATTCGCGACCGACGTAACTCGAGGACCCCCTGTATTCATTTCAAATACTGAACACAACAAATGAAAATAAAGAGTATAATACAAAAATTATAACAATATATAACATACGTATAATAACAAAAAATAATAAAATAAATTAAAGCTGCAAGCAGCGATGACCGGGCCCGAGCACATGTGCATGTCGGTGTATGTGCTGGACCTTTACATGTTAAAAGTGAAGTTTCCAACCACCATCATTAACCTTCCTCCCTCTAGAAAAAGACAAACACAGAGCCAAACTTATGTAGATTTGTCACTGCTTAAGTCACAAAGACTGCTTGAAATTTTAGGGGTCGCCACGCCCACACCGTTTAGAAGTTGGAAAAAATTTCACCAACTTTTATTCCACCATGGCTGAAGAGTAACCTCACCAAGTGTTATGCCATTACCATTACATTTGTAGGAGGAGAACGTTCATATGCGAGGTGTGAAAACAAAGTGCCGTTTCCAACCACAACCAGGTGGAGCTATCAGTGAGTGTCACTATGAGCATATATACGTGTTCAGGCCGGGTCCAGCGTTCACCCTATGACGTTTGGTCAAGATCGGACGAGGTGTGGAAACAAAGTGCCGTTTCCAACCACCAGCAGGTGGAGCTATGGGTGGGTGTCACTATGACAATATGTACGTGTTCAGGCCGGGTCAAGGGTCCACCCTATGACGTTTGGTCACGATCACACAATATTTGCACAAGTTATAAGTGACTTTGTGTTTTGTGGCGAACACTGGTGAGTCGCTCAACTTTGAAACGGCGCCACGGCCACACCCCTCAGGAGTTGGAAAAGCTTTCGCCAACTTTTAATCCCCCATGTCTGAAGAGTAACCTGGCCAAGTTTCATGCCGTGAGCATTAAACCTGTAGGAGGAGTTAAATCATATGCGCGGTGTGGAAATTGGCACAAATGGCGCCATTTTCCATTTTCCGCTCAAAATGGCCGACTTCCTGTGGACCTGGCAGCATGGCATCAAGAGGCTTTTTTTGTGCGTCTGGGCATGACAAAGACGTGTAGCGAATTTCGTCAGGCTAAGCCAAAAGAACCCCAATGCAGAGGCGTGTTTGCAATGTCTAGGGGGCGCTACAGAGGCATTTTGCGACGCAAATGAAAACCACAGCCCAATTGCACCGTTTCATGCCACGCCTGACGTCTCTGGCGAATTTCATGACTTTTCGAGCAAGTTTGGTAAACAATAATAATAATAATAATAATAATAATAATAACTCCTTCAGAAACAATAGGGCCTTGGTGTTCCAGGGCCCTAATTAAAGCTGCAAGCAGCGATGATCGGGCCCGAGCACGTGCGCATGTCGGGGTATGCGCTGGACCTTGACATGACAAAAGTGACGTTTACATCCACCACCATTAATTTTACTTCTAGTCGAAGGAGACAAACACACAGCCAAAATATGGAGAGCAGTCATTGCTAAACTGAGAGAGTCCTCGAAGTTTGAGGGGTCGCCACGGCCACACCATTTAGATGTTGGAAAAGATTTCACCAACTTTTATTCCCCCATGGCTGAAGAGTAAGGGTGTTTTCACACTTGGTCCCTTTTAAGAGAACTGAACTCAGTCCTCTAAAAGTGGACCAAGAAGGGAACCCACACAAAAAGAGCTCAGTTCTGTTTGTGTTCACATTGCAAGTGCTTTTCAAAGAGGAGCGGGTTCTCTTTCTGGTTTGGTTCAGCTTTGATGGGGCCTCAGTCCTCTTTCTGTTCACACTGGGTCCTAGAGCTATCAGACCACCTCTTCACTGCAGTGCATTCTGGGTTGTTTTCACTTGGAACAAAATGGCTGCTGCTGCTGTACTTGCTATCCTGTGTTTTCCGATTAAATTAGCCAAAAAAATAGGGAAAATAGAGTTATTCAGATTACATATGAACACAAAAAGAGATTGAGGAGACTGTAAAGAAGACAGTTCCTTGTTGTTGGCTCTCTCGCGTTGAGTTTTCCCGGCTGCAGTCACGTGACCTATCTACGGCAAGCGAAGAGGGTTACAATACAATGCAAAAAGGCGATGCGAACCCGGTGCGCTTTGTATTCACAACAAGCAGATTAAGCGAACCGTACCACTGATTTTTAGCTAACGTACTCAGACCACCTCTTGAGGTGGTCTGAGTACGGTTCGATTCAGGGTTGTTTTTTAGGGGGTCTGAGTACAGTTTTGTGTTCACACCTGGCAGAAAACATGCTGAGTCATCATTTGAGTTTGTTTAGAGGGCTGAAAGGGACCAAGTGTGAAAACACCCTAAGTTGAACAAGTGTGAATCCGTTACCGTTAAATTTGTTGGCGGAGTTGGAATCTTTTGCAAAGTGTTCTAAGTGACTTTGGGTTTTGTGGCGAACACCAAGTTTGAGGCGCCATGGCCAAAAGTTAAAAAAGATTTCGCCAACTTTTATTCCCTCGTGGATAAAGAGTAACCTGGCCAAGAGTGAGGCCATTACCATTAAATTTGAAGGAGATGTTTGATTATATGCTAGGTGTGGAAACAAACTGACGTTTCCAAACGCCAGCAGGTTGCGCTATGGGGAAGTGTCACTATGAGCATATGTACATGTTCAGGCTGGGTCAAGCGTCCACCCTATGACGTTTGGTCAGGATTGGACAATGTTTGCACAAGTTAAAAGTGATTTTGAGTTTTGTGGCAAACACTGGCGAGTCGGCTAAGTTTGAGACGGCGCCACGGCCAAACTGCTCAGAAGTTGGAAAAGCTTTCGCCAACTTTTAATCTCCCATGTCTGAAGAGTAACCTGTCCAAGTTTCATGCCGTTAGCATTAAACCTGTAGGAGGAGTTAAATCGTGTGCGTGGTGTGGAAATGGGCAGAAATGGCACCAAAATGCACCTTCCGCTCAAAATGGCCGACTTCCTGTGGACGTGACACCATGGTGTCAAGAGGCTTTTTTGTGCGTCTGGGCATGACCAAGACGTGTAGTGAATTTTGTCAGGCTAAGCCAAAATAACCCCAATGCGGAGGCGTTTTTGCAATGTCTAGGGGGCGCTACAGAGGCATTTTGCGACACTAATAAAAACCGTGTCCCAATTTCGCCGTTTCATGCTACGCCTGACTTCCATGGCGAATTTCGTGACTTTACGAGCACGTTTAGTAAACAATGATAATAATAATAACAATAATAATAACAATAATAATAATAATTAAAGCTGCAAGCAGCGATGACCGGGCCCAAGCACATGCGCATGTCGGGGTATGTGCTGGACTTTGACATGTTAAAAGTGACGTTTCCAACCACCACCATTAACCTTCCTTCCAGTAGAAAAAGACAAACACACAGCCAAATTTATTGGAGATTTGTCATTACCTAAGTCAGAGGGAGTGCCACACCGTTCAGAAGTTGGAAAAGATTTCACCAACTTTTATTCCCCCAAAGCTGAATACTAACCTGAATGAAAGCATTAGCCTAATTAGGAGTAGGCAAACCAGCTGTCAGTGTGGGTGCATGTATCAGTGATGCGGTGGTTGATTCACATTGAGTGGTTGCGAGTCACCAATTCGAAAATAATGAAATCTAAAATATAAAATGGTCTGGAGGCGGATCGGGTACATTATTTTAATATTAATACTTGCAGTCCTAATCACTAAATGCGGAAGCGTGCAGCTTAAGGGAACAATGCTCGCACACAATCGCAGCAGCTTAGACGGAACATTGGTCCGACAGTACCTGCACACCACTGGCATGTCTGCGAGCCCCCCCCCCCCCCCCCCCCCCCCCCCCCCCCCCCCCTCGCCCTCCCCCCCCCCCCCCGCTCTCTCTCTCAATCTGTGGCGCTTGGAGTGGAATGTGTGGCGCTGGTCATTATGTCATACTACATTACATAGATTTTTTTGAAAGAAAACAATACTCCAATCAGTTTTAGAATAAGTCTGTGATGTAACAAATTGTGGAAAAAGTGAAGGGATGAGAATACTTTCTGGCGGCACTGTAGCACTGAACCATGATGCTAGAGATGAAGACAAGTATCACAAGAGTTGTTGAGCTTGTCAAAGACAGCAACATTAACTGTTAGGTAACAGAAAGCTCAATTGTATTTGTTGACATTTTCTTTCAGGTTTTGACTGTATAAGTTATTACTCCATTATAGATTAATTAATTCATCATTATTTTCTAATACAAAGATGATAATTTAGCGGTAATGACAAAGTGTTGTCCAGCTACTCACGTTGAGAACATCCTGTCGGAGCTGTTGTGGTTCAATGCAAGTGAGCATTCTGAGCAGCAGGTCCATGATGGCTGATGTCCCGATATGTTTTATCATTAAGTCTACAAAGTCGTCCCGCTTTCGCAGAAAACCCACTATCTGTAAACACAAAGCAACCATGCACACCTTAAAACTAAATATCCGTAACTCAAAAACTTTTAAACTCAAGACTACAATTTTATGTTAGACTTGAAAAACTAGAAGAAATAATTTATGACCCAATTGCCATTGATGGTTTTCTGAAAAAGTCATTTATGATTGCAATTGCTCCCTATTCTTAAAGATGCAATATGCCCCCTTCAACAACTTACCTGTTCAGGCTTGCGTCCAATAAGAATCGATAAGACCTTGGAAAAAAAGCTGGCCAGTAGTGGATTGAGGGGTGGCTCATTCTGGAGGAAGCCATAAAGTTTCATCAGCAGTTTTTCATCTTCTCCCAGTCTGTCATTTATCTGGCTTACATCTGATGTAAGCAGCTCACATGATATGTTGGGATACCTACAAGAAGACAAAGGCTGTTCGTTAGATGTTTTCAGGTAGGGCTGCACGATGTGGCCTAAAATCAATATCTCAAAATATTCAGGCTATATTGTGATACACAATAAATATCTTGAAATTCTGATTTCTCCTTTAAATCACTAAATAAATCTTAGATTCAACCCTTTGATGCATAAAATGACACCAGTATAATGATTCAAGCAGACCCTTCTGTTGGATTGTTTTAAAATTTGCATGCAATAGGGGGAAAATCACAATCAAGTTAAGTTTAACTACATTTTTAATTCAAATCAGGCTGCTGCACTCACAAGTTTTTAAAAAATAAACAATGGCATGTTAGGTCTTCCCTTTGTAAAATGAACAAATCATTTTACAAAGTAAAAATATGTAGAGCGCAGCACGCAACTCAGATCTATGTAGGTGTAACACACACAGTATCACTCTGTATGCTTCCCACTGAGACTGCCAGTAAAACATGTTTCACTCCTCTGTATAATGTGCCCTTTCTGTGCCTCTAAAAGAGGTAATACTTTGCTGCGCTGCGTTTTTTTGGTACCAAGTCGTCCGTTTCCATCTTCAATTAGCATCTCTTGCCAGCGCTCACACACACGCACGCTCACGCATGCTGCAAACTGCCCCTCCCTCCGATCATGCTGCCGGCTGCGTCTCAGTCAAACAGTTGTGAGCGGCCTCAGGAGGCGGGGGAAGCTATGGCAGCACAACAGACACCCGCAAAGAAGAAACTGCCCATACCGCCACTGCCAACAGCATATACGGCCACAACTTGGCCGCTTCGGGGTCGCGTCAGAGTAAGTCGTAAAATCGCCACTTGGGCTTTTCACTTTTTTCTCTCTCTCCATGCCCCCCTCCTCTCCTAATACAAAACGTGCCGCTTACAGTGAGAGGAGAGCGACAGTGAGACAAGTGAAACTCCAAAGAGAATTACAGACGTCTTAAAACATTTACGTGTTTTGTACTTGATTGTTGCGATATAGTCATTTCATACATCGAATGTGGCACCAGTACCGATGTATCGCATATATCTGATATATCCCCCAGCCCTATTTTAAGGTTAAGAGACTTTTGATGAAACTAAAGCGACATGAACCCAATGAATAATTATAAACAACATAAAAAGGTTTATAATTCATAATGTATTATTGTGGTTGGGTAAAAGAACTGCAGACAAACACTTAACTGGGATATAGTTGTGTTTGTTTTTCAGTTTAATCAGTTGTTCACAAACAGAAGGGGACATAGACGAACAGGGCGGAAAATACAGTTAAGCTAAAATTATTTTATGTAATTTATATTTGTAATTTATTTAGATAAAATAAACAAGAGTGTGTTGCTGATATCCTGCTGACCTTTATTTTACTATAATTCAATTTAAATAATTAAACTGCAACCTTGTTTCAGTGGTCATTGTTTCTTCTTCGGCAATCCAAAAACAGCAAGAATTCTGTACCACAATGATAGACTGTATAACAAGTACTGTTTTTAAAGCAGAAAAGAAGTGGTTGCCAGTAGCATAGGTAAAGGTAATTAGAATGTCAGCAATTTATAAATAAGCCTTCTGAAGCAAACCGTGATTTTTAAATATAGAAAATAAATTTGATTAATTGAATTTGACAACATTCAGTACTAGAAAGCCCTTCAAGTAAAAGATGACATGTACCATAGGTATAGTTGCCAGTCACAACGCCACAAGTTTCTGTAATGTAGTTTTACATTGTAATAGGACTGTTTTAAATTTAAATTTTAAAAGAAGTCATTTAATATATGGTCAGATTTTAACATCTGTTTCAAATAAATCAATTGTATTCTTCTGTGTTCTTTTTCAGGTCTGACTGCCAAACTAGATAATAAAAACATTCTATGACATTCATTCTCTTGTTTTTGACTTTCAAAAGTCAGACCACACAACAAAAATGAGGTAATAAAATTCAAAGATGCACAAAAAAAGAAAGCTACAAGAATGTGAAGTTCAAAGTTCTACACCATTTCAAATAGTCCAAGCTGTTCATTGGTCGGTTTGTGGACAGTCATGGCTACAACAACAGAGCTCACTGAGGACCTACTGCTGCGCAATGTGGCTGCTCAAAATTCAAGAAAGGGCGATTAGGCCATATCTAAATGTTTTCAAGTTCCAGTGGCTACAGTGCAGACTTTTATTAAAAAATAAAAGATGTTCCACACTGTGGAAAACCAAAGGAGACATGGTCGGAAGTCAAAAGTGACACCTATGCTGGCCAGGAGGATAATGAGAGAGGTGAAAAAGAATCCAAAGATCACCGCCATGGCCATTCTGGCGAATCTGGGCTCTGCTGGTGGCAACGTCTCAAGGCAGACAGTCCAACAGACACTGCTGGTTCCACGGACGAAAACAAAGGAGGACACCACTCCCCCAGATAAGGCACACAAAAGCCCGCTTGGCCTTTGCAAATGCTCATCTGGACAAAGATGACTTCTGGTCTTCTGTTTAATGGTCAGATAAAACAAAAAATGTAATTGTTTTTAGGGCTGCAACGATTAGTCGCCGTCGACGACGACGTCGACTATTAAATATGGTCGACGAGAAATTTTGTGGTCGTCTCGTCGTATATTATTTTAAGCAACATGATGAACGCCATTCAATTCATTAGAATACACGCAAATAAAGTTGCAATTAGGGCTGCAGCTATCGATTCTTTTTGAAGTCGAGTATTCTACCGAATATTTCAGCGATTAATCGAGTAATCGGATGTTTTTGGGGGGATTTTTAAACAACAATACTATTGCATAATGTGTGACAGAAACAACAGGCCTGGTAAAACCGAACAATTGGCTTTTATTTCTGAAAATATAATTACTCTTTTTTGTATTATTAACAATAATACAACTTATAAAGTCTTGGGCTTTGTCCATTTTAGTAATAACACTTGAACATGTTAATGAAAATAAATAACAAAATACAACATCAAGTTAGTGAAGTGTGTTCTGGATGGTAGGTTATATTTCGGATTAAACATGGAAATCATGTTTCGAAAGCCTTTGTCTTCCACCATTGAGAGTGGGCGCATGTCTGTTATTAGCATGTTTAAAATGCTCTCGATCAGCACTGCAGCTTCTTCTACAGTGCAGTGTGGTACATGCCGCACAAAGCTGTCCATCCGCTGCTGAGATGATGTACTGGGAAACACAAACAAAAAGAAAAAAAATCAACATAATGCATATAGCCATACTGCCATCTAGCCCAGCTTACTTTAAATCAAACTGATTACATATCTGCTTTATGTAATAGCCTAATATGCGTTTATGTACGGCATTTTAAATTATTAAAATGCTATTCTCGTGCGCTGCTTTTTATTATTATCAAATAATAATAATACACATTTGGACGAGCCGTCATCGAGACTTGCATTATTATAGACTACAACAAATGCAGAGCTTACGTTCAAACCAGCGCTGCTGTGTTTCTCAGTTATCACGTTAAATCGGCTAATGCTAAGCTACTGTTGAGTGGAAGACCGGCATTTACCTTGTGCTGGCTTCGGATGAGCTGGTCTTGTTGACAAACGGATGCTTTCTGTTGAGATGTTGAAGCATCGATGAAGTGCTGTTGTGGTATGCCAGTTCAATTTTGCAGTACACACACTGCACGAGGTTCTCTGTTTTTTTCAGTTTGAAGTGATCCCACACTTTAGACATTTTTTGCCGTTTTCGGGCGGTCTCTTCGTTGTCCTCCATAGCGCCAACTTTTTCGAGCGTTGCGTGCGTCACTGTTTACAGTCCGTGTAGAACACGACCCCGGGGGCGGAACGCAAGTGACTACTTAAACGAAATTGATGATTAAACGAATACTCGAGGCAAAAAAAATATTCGAGGATTTTTTGTACTCGAATTACTCGAATTACTCGAGTATTCGTTGCAGCTCTAGTTGCAATGCCCCACCGGAAACGTAAGGGGCAATAGCCTGCACCATATGCGCCCATATTGAACTAAACACTGAAGAAGTTCAATAGCAATAGCAAAGTCGATGCAGTAGCAACGATGGCTGAAGCAGAGGCGCATAGTGATGTTAGCGTGAGACCGCGAATGTCTAAAGTCTGGGAGTATTGTCGGGAAAATAAACACGTCACGTGCACTAAACTAACAATAGCTAAGCTACTTTAAGGCCCCTTTCTTAAAAGATGATGTTAATTTCGTTTACACGTACCAGGATATCCAAAGCCGACGACGACCGTCATGTTACGGTGCTAAAACAGTGTTTCACCTTTTCACGCGTCTGAGGAACACCCGGAGTTTTTCAAAGTAACGTTAACGTCATTTTCAGTGACTGAAACCTCCGGTTAAGCCCCATTTGAAAAAAAAAGCGTCTTTACTATTATACTGTAACGTCCGACCGGACGTATCAGGAAGGCGAGGAGTTGTACAGCAGCCCTCTTTATTGGTAACGTTTCTCAAATACAACCTGGTCACTGTCGGCCGCAACCACGCCAACAACAACAGAACAACAAAACTTCCTTATTTATTACACACGGCTCTCTCCACCAACCAGACGCATTCACAGACTGTGGGACATCACAGAACTCTCACAATAACACTGAACATTAGTGCAGGATCGCTACAATACTATTATATGCATCACTTGTGGACACATTGCCTCTAATACACATAAAGATACACTGCTTTTCAATGAAATCCAATTAATACCCAACTTTGTTAAAAACGGGAAACGTAGCAAATAAATAATCGATAATCGTTGACTAATCGAAAAATTAGATTATAGATTAGTTGACTACAAAAATAATCATTAGTTGCAGCCCTAATTGTTTTGCCACAATGACGTGTCTTTCGTTTTGCGTAAAAAAGGAGAAGCCTTCCACCCTAAGAACACCATGCCCACTGTCAAACATGGTGGTAGGAACCTAATGCTTTGGGGGGTGTTTTTCAGCCAATGGACCAGAGACCCTAAGCACAGTAAATGGCACCATAAGAAAAGAGCAATACATCAAGATTCTGTCTGTGTGTGTGTCGCTGTGTATATGTTGCTGTGTGTGTATATGTCGCTGTTTCATTTGTACTTGCTCGAGCTGTTTTAAGTACTGGTCAACATAGTATGTACCTTACAATGCATCTGCCCCCCCATGCTATATTCCTTGCTCTTAAAAAACATACTTTTTGAACATTCTGTATTTCTGTGTAATTAGCTGGCCTTTCCTGCTGTACTTTCTACAGCAGGAAAGCTTTAACTATTATTGTTACAGTTGTGACAGTTAATCAGTAAGTCAGTAAGCAAGCAAGTCAGTAAGCAAGCAAGCAAGCCAGCAAGCCAGTAAGCAAGCAGCAAGCAAGCAAGTCCGTCCGTCCGTCCGTTTATACCTTTATAAAGTGACCAGGCAGTCTCGGTTTGGTGTTTGTCCTCATAATATGTATGTGTAGTATCGTCCCAGGTAACGTTGTCCTATGTGGTTTACTGCTAATTAGGAAATATTCATGAAAGTTTCTCTTTTCTCCAAACATTGAAAGACTGAAATAGGTGTTTGCTTTACTCTTTTCTTTTTTTACCAAGTACATATTGCCATAGATTACTGTGCATGTCGACAAGATTTATGTCTGCTCATCTGTTGGCCCACAATGTTGACAATTCATAACAGCTGTTTAACTTCGGCGGTCTATATCTATGCTCTTTATGAACTTACAATAATGTTAACCCCCAGCTGACATGTCAGGAGGATATTACAGAGTTAGATGTATTTGTTTATAATTTTAAAACAGAGGAACAAATTATATACTGTATATTGTCTTGGAGATATCAGACAGGTTCGTTGGCGACAACGTCAACACACACCAATTGCCACACACCCCATGGCCACATAGACGCCGCGGTGGGTCTTGGAGGCAGGGCATGAGTGCAAGAAATTGGGAGGGGGAGTGACATGAAACATGTGTTGGTTCAAATTTTCAAGCTAAGTCTGCCCTCTTCTCAATCTTACCAACTGAAATTTTAACCTTGGAATAAATTGTCCCATTTAATATTTGTAAACATGTGCGCCTATGCAACCGTTCACTGCAACTGTAGGGTTAGAGTTTGCATCAGGGTTAGGCTTTATACAACCTTTTCTTACTTGTATTTAATTTTCTCTTCAACATCAGTATTGGGTTCCTGTGTGATGAACGTGACCAGGTCCTCCATGCACTGTGGTCTCAGCAAAAAGTCCACAAGTTTGTGGTTCTGGGCTTTGCATTCCTGCAGGACGTCATCCTCATCCATTACATCTTTCAGCGTCACATCTTCCTTTTCAAGCAGTGTGTCAATGTGGGATGTGGTGTGAAGATCAAACTTCCAAAACATGTTGTCTCTAACAAGATAACACCGCCAGTAAGATACATTTTGTGCAAGTGTTAACCAAAAAGCATGTCATCAAAATCTACACAAAAGGGAGATTCCAGAGGTGATTTGCTGTGGGATTATTTAACAGCTATGTCTTTTTACCTACCTGTGAGTATGTTGGGAGTCCAGATGGAGGAGCTGAGGTTAAAAAAAGGTATGTCTTGGTCTTTGGGAGTTGTGGCCCATTCCAGGCAAGAACAGGCAGGCAGACAGCAGTGAGCGACAGACTGACAGTGGTTTAACAGCACACACCTGCAAGCCAGATACACAGGAATAGATGGGACACGTTACAAGAGTGTTCACATGCTTTTCATGTACATATTACAATAATTTCTATGAGTAAGTGAAACAATGAAAAAAACGCACAAATCATTCCCACACACCTTTGCCAGCAGAAAGGGAACAATTTTATTTCAACCACAACCAACCGTACTCATGAAGTTATGTGAGTGTGTGAAGTGTAGCAACTCCACCAAAGACACGTTAGTTAAAAGTGTATGACACAAAGGTTTAACTGCATAAAAAGTTTTCATTGTCACTGCCACAACATATGACATTAGAACCAGCATCAAATTCTCTGCATCCTTTCTATTCAATTTCATTTAAAAGTGACATTTATAAACAAACTCAAACTCAGTCCACTTGTCTTGTCTTTCTTTCCCAGACCGAGTATGAGTACTTAAGTTTGAGTATTCACCAATATTGAGTTCGGTCATTACTGTGCACAGCCCATGGGTTTTACCATGGGTTGACTGGTGCCATTTTGTCTCACTTCTAAAGTGTTTGACTCAAAGTTGGTTGTGTTGTGCTGCTTACTTACTACTGCTTACTAGCCGCAGTAAACTCCTTGAACTCGGCTTCGTTGTTTGGTCTTCTGCAGCGGAGGAGAGGTAATGTCATCACCCTTCAGTTAAATGGCATTGGTTGAGGAGCAGGCTATCTTAGTATTTTTGCACATGCAAGTTTGTGAGACCAGTATCGGGTCTAGTTTCAACATTGGAATTGGGACACCCCTTCCATCCACACAAGGGAACTATTCTCATACATGCTGACACACCTAAAACATGCATCACATAACTGTTCCTGTACACTGAGCGTGCACATGCCACTGTAAACACAGAGCAGATTACCTTAAAGGTTTATGTCAGTTACCTTTAATACAGGCAAGATAAAAATGCAGGCGGTTTGTATGAGTCAATATAACAAATTTAATAATCCACTTAAATAAATGAGACACGCCATTCTGTAACACCACTGTACAAAAAGTTTCTGTAGATACAACAGAGTAAAAACATGTTATTGTTTTATGTGTCGCAGCTCAACAACCGATCTGTTTCATTTACTAGCTCCTGCTTGTCTGCTGCACAATTGACCTCAGAGCAGAGAACCTTTGTTTACCCATTTAATGTCTCTACACTGGAGTTTAACAAGGAGTCTCTTGAATGCTTATGTTTAAAGAAAATAAACAAGAGCTGTTGTTCTGAAACATTATGTTCATCCATAAATGTCCTGCTAAAACGCAGATTTTTAACAGCATTTTTTGTAAACCAAAAAAAAAATTAATGATATCGTCAGATTATCAAATGTTTAATATATTACTAATATCAATATTAACTAGAAAAAGTGCATTTCCTGAAGGAAACACATGTGAAAAAAATTACAAAAAAATAATTTTGTAAAATGTATCTGGAGTTGCACTGACTGAGTAATTGCACACATCTCCTGAAGGAGCTGGATTTTTTGATGTATGAACTGTACAAATCAGACAAAAACTGTGGCACTAGACGCCAAAAACGACAGAAGATTATAAGGGAATAACTAGATAAAGTCCATTTCCTGAAGGAAACGCGTGTGAATGCTTAAAACTCTGCAGAACAAACAGTAAACATGAGCTTAAGACAGCTGAAGTTCTGCTGTCTCACTGTCTTTCTGTGGGTTGTTATGTCTTCCACTACTGCAGGTGGCAGTAGCTGTTATTGTCTGTGTTGGACACAGCAGCATCCCCATACCTGTTACTTGGTAACATGCTAATTCTAGCACGAGCAGAATGATTACTTATTGTGGAAATTGTATCACAAATGTCCGTAATGCTAGTGCAAGATTATAATCAACAGAATTATAAATTACAGTGCAAACTGTAACACAAATGTCCCTAATATGCAAGAAGGCACTCCACAGTGCCAGAGCTGCCAGAGCTATTACTCATCGTTAATTGAAGACAACAAACATAATCCAAGGTTTCTTTTCAGCACTGCAGCCAGGCTGACTGGGAGCCACGACTATTGATCAGAGCATTCCACACTCCCTTCAGAGTGATGATTTTATAATTTTTTTAATGATAAAATTATAACTATTAGGGAGAACATACACCACTCACAAACTATACTAAATAGTGACATATCCATACAAACAGAAATAGCAGGCTCAGCACACAGACTGCTTCAACCAAATTGTACATAGTCAGCTAAAAACAATAATTTCTTCATCAAAAGCAACAACCTGTGTTCTAGACCCCATCCCAACAAAAGTCTTTAAATAAATTCTGCCTCTGTTGGTACTTTACAGTACTTTACTACATACAATCAATCTGTCACTGTCATCTGGCTATGTACCACAATACTTAAAAGTAGCTGTAATTAAACCTCTTCTCCGAAATCCAGTCTGGACCCAGAAGTTTTAAATAACTACAGACCAATATCCAACCTTTCCTTTCTCTCAAAAATCCTTGAGAGGGCTGTCGCCAATCAGTTAAATGATTTTCTTCACAACAATAGTTTATATGTGGACTTTCAATCAGGGTTCAAAGTTCATCATAGCACTGAGACAGCTTTGGCAAAAGTCTCAAACAACCTACTCATGGCTTCAGATAAAGGACTTATCTCTGTTCTGGTTGCCCTAGATCTTAGTGCAGCTTTTGATACTGCTGACCACCACATCCTAAGTTGCTTTAACTCCTATTTATGAAACAGACATCAATTTGTACAAATTGATGATAATTTGTCACAATACACACAGGTCAACTATGAAGTTCCTCAAGGCTCCGGCCTTGGCCTAATGTTATTTATGTTATACATGCTGCCATTAGGAATCATTCATTCATTCATTCATTTTCTACCGCTTTATCCTGTTAAGGGTCGCGGGGGGAGCTGGAGCCGATCCCAGCTGACATCGGGCGAGAGGCAGGGTACACCCTGGACAGGTCGCCAGTCCATCGCAGGGCCAACACAGAATACATATACAAACAAACAACCATTCACACTCACATGCACACCTAAGGACAATTTAGAGTGGCCAATTAACCTAACCCCCACAATGCATGTTTTTGGGCGGTGGGAGGAAGCCGGAGTACCCGGAGAGAACCCACGCAGACACGGAGAGAACATGCAAACTCCACACAGAAAGATCCCCCGAACCGAGATTCGAACCAGGGACCTTCTTGCTGTGAGGCACGAGCGCTACCCACTGCGCCACCGTGCTGCCCATTAGGAATCATTATTAGATCATACTCTTTAAATTTCCATTTTTATGCAAATGACACTCAGTTGTATATTTCAATGAAACCACATGAAACTAATCAACTACTCAGACTCCAAGCATGTCCAAAAGACATTAAAGCCTGGATGAGCCAACATTTTCTATGATTAAATGCGGACAAAACTGAAGTTATAGTACTAGGCCCTAGACACCTTAGAGAGTCGTTATCTAATGATATAGCCAATCTAGATGGCATTGTCCTTGCTCCCAGTAAAACTGCCAGGAATCTGAGAGTTATATTTTATTCTGATTTATCACTCGATTCTCACATAAAACAGACTTCAAGAACTGCCTTTTTTCACCTCTGCAATATAGCAAAAATCTGACATATCCTGTATCTTAAAGATGCTGAAAAATTAATCCATGCCTTTGTCACGTCCAGGCTTGACGACTATAACGCATTACTATCAGGTTGCACCAGTAAGCCCTTAAAGACCCTGCAGCTTGTTCAGAATGTTGCTGCACGAACCAAGAGAATAGATTATATCTCCCCCATACTAGCCTCATTGCACTGGCTCTCTGTGAAATTTAGAATTGAATTCAAAATCATTCTACTTACTTACAAAGCTCTAAATGGTATGGCACCAACACACCTACAAAATATAATAATCCCATAACATCCTAAAAGAGCACTCCGCTCTCAGAATGCAGGTTTACTTACAATTCCAAAAATCCATAGGAGCAGACAAGGAGCCAGAGCCTTCGGTTATCAAGCTCCTCTGCTGTGAAATCATCTCCCAGCTTCAGTCAGGGAGGCAGACACCATCTCAGTATTTAAGAGCAGACTTAAAACTTTCCTTTTTGACAAAGCTTATAGTTAGGGCTGGTCGAGGTCCATCTTTGATCAGCTCTTAGTTATGCTGCCATAGGCCTAGACTGTTGAGGGACATTTAGACCTTATCCTTCTCTTCCTCTGTCTGCTTTCCCTCCTTCCATAATAATACATTATATCATTATATCTATGTCTTACTAATGCACCTTACTAATTCAACCTCTTCTCCAGAGTCTTTGTGCTCCACTGTTCCAGTACCAGGTGCAGCCACTTCCATGGACCATCGACTTTTATAATTACGCTAACAACCAGTCACAGAGTGCCTTAGCGCTCGTTCTCTCTCTCTCTTTCTATGTCATTTTGTTGATGTGTTGTGCACACGTGACATCCATTGCACTTCTGTCCATCCCTGGGAGTGGGATCCCTCACATGAGTGTCTCCTGGGGTTTTTTTGGCAGTTTTTCCTCACCCTTGTTGAGGGTGTAGGTCAGAGGATGTCACACCCTGTACTCTTTGTTAGAGCCCTATGAGGCAAATTGCAATTTGTGAATATGGGCTATACAAATAAAATTTGATTGATTGATTGCTAATGCTAGTGTGAGCTACCATGCTATGAGTAAGCATTAGCATCATATTATCAATCATTACTTGATTAGTTAATTATTAACTACAATGTTAACTGTATCACAAATCAAGTGCCTAATAAGTATGCTCACCTTTACAGAGGATATATAAACAGGGGTTGTTGCTGGAAAACTCTACTACAGATGCGGTACTGTAATGTACTAGAAATTGTTTACAACTGTAATAGAAACAAACTGTTGCCAACTGTAACAGCTGATATTTTAACATTTCAATTACATGTGTAGATCAACCTGTGAAGGCGCAATAACAGACAAGTGAGGATCAGTTTCTGATCTGATTCCATCTGGTGGTAGAAAATATGAGGGTGAAACTTAACTTCCATGTATTTCCAATGGGCAAAAAAATTATACAAAAAAAAAATTGTAAAAAGTATCTGGAGTTGCAGTGAGAACAATGCAGGGACAACACTTTCAGCATTCACACTATTGCCCCTATCACACAGTCAACATTGCAAAATAGGTAGATATATACAGAAAGGAACAGAAAAGAGAAGGCCAATCTACATGAGCCAGAGACTATTCCTTAAACCAAATTACGCAACACAAACATACTTAGCTTCCTCAGTTTCCTTTTTTTTCGTTAATGCCATAACTGTGCACATTTGCTGTTTGCTGGCATGCACTGAAGTCTGGCCTTTTCTGAAATCGTGCAAAGGGCACACAAACAGGAACACAGATGTCACAACTAAGGGCGTGCAATATATATCATCTGCGATAGTATGTATCAAATATGTTCTTTGACCAATGTGCAATTTTACATTATTGAGTATTTATACCATCTTGAAAAGAATACAAACGAAATGACATGTTCTTGGGTAAACACTGCGTTATCTGCAAGATATGCCGAATAACAGTTGCTGTGGAGCAGTTCAACAACCAATCTGCGCCATTTATTTGCTTATGCTTGTATGCTTTACAATTGACCTCAGAGGAAAGAACATGAATGTTTAGCCATTTAATATCTCTACACTGGAGTTTAATTGAGAGTCTATAGAATGCTTAATTTTAAAGAAAATAAAAGACATTTATTGGAATTTTTATTACCTGCACACAATAACTACAAATTTCCATTGGTGAGTGCATGGGAGAAGACATCTACAAAATTTCTGAAAGACTTCCAGCGAGTGAGTGTTGCAGGGGCAGTCACCCTTGCTAGTCAGCTCTACAATCTAAGAAACAGCCCAAATTTGAGGAGACGTGTACGTGTGTGTGTGTGTTTCAATTAATTTTGGTAATTAGAAGATAAGTCACAGAGAGACATTTTGTGAATTTTCACTGACAGCAGTTATTTACCATACTCCCCATCTTTGAGGCAAACACAGGAAAGAAAGATGTAGGTATCAGGACACCCATAGTATAAACCATTCTCACATGACTCACAATAACATCATCTCTTTTGATGGGAGAGTATATTCTGGTGGGACCTAATTTGTCTAATCTAAAACCTAACTCGTAGAACTAAAAATATGGATGGCTGAAAACATGCGAGTGATCAATTCTATTATAATACTTCAAATGTGTTTTCTTCTTCATTCCTTATTAATCAAAGTATTACAGGTAGACAAACAATCTAGTTTAAAAAGGGTCCACACTAGAGATCGACCGATATATCAGCCGGCCATTTAATTCATTCCACGATTCACAGAGAAAAATCGAGAGAGAGCGAGAGAGCGCATGCGCACTGAAAACGTCAAGATATAAGCCAAAAATATTGGCCAAAAATATCGCCCACTGGCTGACCATGACCTCTTAATATCAGCATTGGTATTGACTATAGAAAAACCCGTACCAGTCGATCTCTAGTCCACACACCTTTTACCCTTGTGAAAACATAATTAGCCCCCAACGAAACAAATCAATGACACATTCCAAGGGTTGAAGGCTATAAAATTGGGTAGACAACCCTGCAAAACCTCAGGATAGCAAACTTTAAAAATAAAAATCCCTACTGATTGGATACCCCTGTGCAACAGCCACTGTCATAAGATCCAAACTAAAATCAACTTAAACCACTAAAAACAAATTTTAGGTAACCCTGACTAGTGTGCGTTTGCAACCTATGCAATTAACATGACAGAGAGAGAGCATTAGTTTTCCATGCCAAGATCAACAGAACTGACATGGTTTATACAATCGTCTTCTCTTCCTCAATTTTCATCACCTAACGAAGAACTGACAGTTTAACCCAAGTGATGACATAACTTTGTCACAAAACATTGATAACCTCAAATTATTACCATTAGTTAGCATAGCATGTTTCCAGTTACCCACCAAGTCAACATCACTGAAAAACACTTAATGGCCCATATAATCACTTTGTGTGCTTTGATGGGCATTAGGGGATGCTTTAAAACACGGGTTTAAACATAAGTCAATAGTCTAATAAATTTATAAGTATGACTTAACTAGGTGGCTTATTACGCTTTTAACGTCAGACCAGGGGCCCAAAAACACTTTACTGCTACCGTATCCGAAACATACTGGCTCAAGACAACAAACAAACGATATTTTTGAACTAACCTGGCCATATAAAATTGGGGAAAATTTACATGATAGACGATGTCAACCTAAACGTTAACGGTGAGGTTTTATACTTTGTAAATTGTCTGGAAATCTGACCAAACGCTACGGCCTGACGGTACCCAACAGAACTGAAGCGCAATGTTAAGGAATCACACACCTATCGCAGACTGACTTGAGGTAAACCAAGAAAGACATCGAGACAGACACCAAGAGTCTCTCCCACAGTGTTACGATGGCCAAGTATGCTTCTTACTGGACAGATAACGTGAGCCGGCTCTCGGAAAACTGCTAGCTTATCGTCTCATTAGCACCAACCAAGCGCACGGGCTAACAAGTGTACTTACCGATAGACAAAGGCAAATGGCGAGTCTCCAGCATGTGGCATGTGCTGGCAATTGCCCCGGGCTTTTAATACAACAAACACAGAGGCAACACGAAATTCCGGGAAGGAAAATAAAGCATTTAAAACTAATTATATCGGGCACAAAAAGATAGCTCATCAGAGGGCACTTTTCAAAATGGCGGTTCCATCAACTTCGGCGACCCCTTCCCCCACTACAGCGGCAGCGTGTGTCAGTCAAAGCGTCACAGCAACACTATAGGTTGTAGTCCCACTGGTCAAACTCCGCCTCAAGTTTTATTGGCTATAGGGCGAGACACGTCTAAACGTCATTTAATCTAAGTATGTAGAATGTGTTGCATGATATGAAAAGAGGAATTGAATCTGTGTAATATGTGTCTTCATTTCATAAAAACAGAAGATAGGAAATTATCTTCTAATTATGTTGTTTAATGCCTTAAATATCCGTATCTGGATGATATTCGTTTAAAGTAAATCATTAATCCCACTGGCACGTTTTATTTGAATTATGAATCGCACATACTCACATTGCACAAGAACTCACTTGATTCTTAGACACGCCTAATTTGCTGAAGGCGATGACGATCAAAGATAGCACAACTCTTTAGAGCACATGTGTCAAACTCAAGGCCCGCGGGCCAAATGTGGCCCGCCACGTCATTTTATCTGGCCCGCGAGATAGTATTTATTTTCTTTAACTTTATTAGTTACATCGGCAAAGTTGAAATATACTCTTACACCTGAAAGCACTACTCCAGTCACACAACCTTGCATGGGGAAGGACTTTGCCCAAATAACCAATCAGAGGCAACGCAGGCCACGAGCAGTCTGAAAAATCAGAGGTGAACTCCAGGTGCGTTTCCTGTTCCGGGTCTCTTTGACTTCAGTCATGTGGGAGAGAGGCGCTACCATAGACATATATACGTAGACGACGCATGGAGCGGTGAGTCGTACGTCGACGTCGCCGCCATATTGAATGTGGCAAAGAGGAGCGATCAGAGAAGCCTCATTCATGTGCTGCATGGAAATGTACCAACCGGTTCACAGAACAAACCAGAGATCACGGCATTACCTTTCACAGGTAAGAATGAAAAATGACTTTTGATTGTATTTGTCCATTATAACATCATTTTACGAACTGAATTTGCTGACTTTGTGGCTAATACTATGAAGTCCCGCGCATAGTACTGTGAGTGCGCGCGGTTAAACCAAACAACCAAGAACTCTTTCCTATTTGACTAAATTGGCCCGAAGTTACCGAAGTAACTTGGTGTGGGTGTTGTTTTGCTAACTTTTCTCATACTATGTAGGTTTCCCAAAGATAAAGAGCTGAGAAAGCAATGGGAAACAGCTGTCAGAAGGGAAGGGTTTTCCGCTAGTCCGTCATCCATGCTCTGCAGTGAGCATTTCAGACCGGAGGATTTTGACAGGACAGGTCAGACAGTCCGGATCAGACCTGGAGCTGTTCCTTCAGTCTTCTGTTTCCCAGCTCATCTCCAGAGGGTAGGTGTACCACTATGCTGTAAGGATACCATAATTCAATACTACACTATGCTGAAGATGTTTTTCCCTTTCAGAATGTGAAGGAATCAGTGATGTTTTTTGTATTACACTGAGATCATTTCTTTATTTTGTCATTTAAATTTTTATTGAATGTTTGAATATTATACAAACATACAGGTACAGGGTGGGAATACAAATGCTGGGTCTTATATTGGTGTAGACATCTTTTGACATGTCATATGCAAATACGATTTCAAGACAAATAAACCATACAGAAATAAAATTAAAAAATAATTAAATAAATAAAAAACTAAGCAAGAAGTCCAGTCCATCAGAGAGCACACAAGAGGCTGCTGCATTTAGTCTCTAGCTCCAGTGTTCTTATAAGTTTTTGCGTATTTCCAAAAATGTTTCCAAGGGGTCGTCCCTTCCTCCATTTTGCCCTTTAGTCTACAGAGCATAGACTCGTAGGACGCTGTCTCCACCATTGTCTCCATCCAGTCTCTCAGATTAGGAGACATAGGCGATTTCCAATGTCTGAGTATGACTCTTGATGCTGTAACCAAGCCCACCATGATAAAAGAAAATGTTCTTTTTGGTACAGTTGGTATTTGAGATCTGTCCCCTAGTAAGCACATAACAGGAGTCAGGGGGACCACTGTACCAGACCATTTGCTCAGGAAGTCCAGAACTTTTACCCAGAATGGAGCCACTAATGTACACTCCCATATACAGTGTAAAAAAGTACCCAATCCTGTTTTACATTTCCAACACTTATTGTCATTCAACAGTTTCATTCTGTGTAATCTCACAGGGGTATGATAATATCTGTGTATAATTTTATACTGTGTGAACTTCCCTCGCGCTTCCTTTACATACTTCCCACAACCTGCCAAAATATCCAGCCATTTCTCCTGTGCAATATTTGTTCCCAGGTCTCTCTGCCATAACAACTTCACATTAGTGTACTCCCCACTTAGTGAAAAATTTGTGAGTTTATAAAACTGTGAAGCTGTGCAGCGCTCGAGTGGCATATTCATATAGTCCATAATGTGACTCTCTGAAGAGTTACCAATTCGAGATTTAACACAATCCCTGATTTGTAAATATTTCCAGAAGTGTTGTTTTCCTTCCAGTTTAAATTGACTAATCAATTCTCCATAAGACACAAATTGTCCGTTTTTGTGCAAGTCTCCTATGATACTTATACCTCTCGAGTGCCACTGCTTCCAGTAGACCGACCCTTTACCCACACGAATGGCAGGATTATACCATAACGAAGCATATGGCTGTACAAGGTGTGACACTCTATACATCTGATATACTTTAGCCCATGTTTCCTTAGAGTGGATTAAAATAGGATTTGCTGTGTCGCTACCCTGAGATAACTTCTCTTTTAGACTAAATGGGGAGCATAACTCATTCTCAATATCTATCCAGTCTGGCCCGTTATCTATCACTTTCCAATATTTAGCCAGTTTAGCCATTTCAAAAGATATAGCATATAACCTTAGGTCTGGCAACCCTAATCCCCCCCTCTCCCCAGGAGCACAAAGTTTACTTAGTTTGATCCGAGCTTTCTTCCCCTCCCATAAGAAATGTTTCACCATACCATCATATTTTTTAAAAATGTCAGGTGGTATTGTGATTGGCAACATCATCCCCAAGTAATTAAATTGAGGAGCTATTATCATTTTAATAATATTAACCTTTCCCCACAATGTAAGTTTGATCTTTCCCCACTTCTCCAAATTTGTTTTAATTTTTTGTAATAAAGGGTTAAAGTTTAGCCAGGGCAGCTCTCCAAGGTCTTGACTGAGTTTAACCCCAAGGTATTTGATGCCTTTAGGTACCCATTTGAACTTGAACTTTTCCACCATATAAGGATGGCATAACGGAGTTAAGGGCATTGCCTCCGATTTCTTCCAGTTAATTGTGTGTCCTGACAATACCGAGTAAGACTGGATAGTTTCCATCAAATATGGCAAAGATGTTTCAGGGTCTGTCACCACGGCTAGGATATCGTCCGCAAATAATAACAGCTTATGTTCTTGGCCGCCACACTCCACCCCCTTGATTCCTGTATTCTTTCTAATATTGACAGCCAGGGTTTCTAAAAAAATTATGAACAGTAGGGGACTTAAAGAGCACCCTTGACGGGTCCCTCTAAAAAGGCCAAAAAAAGGTGATATTACTCCATTTGTTATTACTGCTGCTTTTGGTTCTTTATATAATATACACTGAGATCATTTCTACATTTTATCCTTGGCTTTAGCTTGTGGTTACCAGGACGTCTCAGACTTCAAAACAGGCACAGGAGACCCTGTCACTGGACTGTTCCCAGCTTGTCCAAGAGACTGAGCCCCTGCCTCTACCCAATGTTGTGAGTAATGAGTGCTAGCTATGCCTCAAACAGCTGTGAGCATTATGACCCTGGTTATATTCAAATGTCTTATCACCCCCACCCACCCCCCATGCCTTAACAACATCTCCCAGAATGTGTAAGAATGTGGGACATTTGCCAACACATTGTACCAGTAAAGATGTGATGGACTGTGACTGAGTGATGTAATGTAAAATATATATGTATGTATGTGTATGTATATATATATAGTATTTGTATAATATTTTCCTCCTTGTTTGTACTAGGACCACTCCTATGCTCTGCCTTCATCAAATGATGATCTAAGGGCCAGACTCAGGGAAGCTCTGGCTAGGGTGGAGAGTCTGGAAAAAGAGAGGAGGAACGCAAAGGACAGAGAGAGGAGGGCAAAGAAACATACATATAGATGTATAGATATACAGCATGTGTGTATGTTCATCAATTTGCACCCCCCTCTCTGTGTGTGTATATATAAATATGTGTATGTATGTATATATATATATGTATGTATGTGTGTGTGTGTGTGTGTATGTATGTATACATATGTATATATGTTCATCAATGTGAATATAAAAATGATTAATCAAAATCAGTTAAATGTAAACGTTAGTGCTCTTTATTCTCTATTCAGAAATATCACATTTACATTTCAGGATCTGGTTATTATAGACACAGATTAAATGTTAATTATAAATATTTCAATATTTATTATCGCAGTAACAGTGTTGCACACATTAGTAGCTGTAAACACTCAGCATTAGAAAAAATGACGTTGGTTTGGTGCTTACATATATCCTAAACATGAGGAGTAAACATTCATAATCATCACTTTAAAAGTTACATACGTTGTTTTTGGTGCCTATTTGTTTCCCAGATATATTAGTGTGTGTGTGAACGGGTGAATAAGAGGCATTAACTTAAAGCACTTTGTAGAAAGGTGCTTTATGAAGTTCAGTCCATTTCATGTTATTAGTTTACGGGCAGATCTGCCACATCCAATATGGCGGACGCGCTGACGTACCGCAGCAACGGGCCAACCTGCTCAATGAGGCGTCTATGTATATATGTCTATGGGCGCTACTTGCTAAGAGGACGGGAAAGACGAGGAGAAATTTCTCAATTTAATCAATAAGATTACACACCACTGATCTCACCTACATGATCGGACACAATCGTCCCTTGGCTCCGATTGCTGGCCGGAGACGATCGGCCAGCGATCTGAGACGATCAGCCAGCAGTGGTATGTAATCTTATTGATTAATTTGAGAAGTTTCTCGTGCGCAAGAGCCGGAGGTGGTGCGCACAGCTTTTGAACACAGAGCAACAGTGAGACGCCTGTCTGTTGTAGTTGCTCTGACATGGTTTTGCCGTGTGTGCTCAGTGTGCTAAAGGAAGCGATGGTAGTATTAAAGCTTGTAGGAGAGAGCTGAGGAGCAAATAATGGTGACATGCTTGAATACGAGGCTACAGGCAGCACTGAGTGTATTGCATCTACTATCTTATGCCGATGTATAAACATTCAATAGAGAAGTTGTAGTTATTCTGTTGTTGCCAAATTAAAAGGACTGTGACTGGGTTGAAAAAAGTTCTGAGTATCGTTAAAAGTTAAGGGTTAATATCATAACGTGTTTATAATATTTTGCTTTAGTTGCTTAAATAGTTTGTTTCAAGTAATGTGGGTTTCAAACTGAACATTTATTTTTACATCTGTGCAAATGCATATGAAATATAAAGTTGTTAACATAATAAAACAGAACCGTATAACATGTTTAAACTACACCTTATTATATTTGGCAACATAATAAGGTGTAGTTTAATTTATTTTAAATTACAGTGCGTTTTGTTACATTCATACTATTAATGTGGCCCATCGAGGGACAACCATGATGCTGATGTGGCCCTCTCTGAAAATGAGTTTGACACCCCTGCTTTAGATGCTTGTCACCTTTGCATCCATTTAATAATCGAGAATGAAACATAAACGCTTACCTGGAACGTTACCACGTTTACCACTGTAATCAGGGCTTGTTGTTGCTCAGACAATAGAACGCAGCATATGTAGACTACACAAGTGATTTGGTTTGTCACAAGAGATAAACAGAATATCTTAATAGTCAATTATTTTTATAGCACATATAATAAACTGTAGTTTTCGTTATTGAAAGTCAGGGCTTTAATTTATATACATAATACACAATATTATGTATATAAATGCCGTTCAGGAAATAAAACCTTAAATATATGGAATTAAACTCTGAACAAATGAATTGAAAGTTTGAATATATGGATTGTAAGTTTGAATATATGGAATGAAACTCTGAATATATTGAATTAAACCTTGAATACAGTGAACCCTCGTTTATCGCGGGGGTTACGTTCCAAAAGGACCCGTGATAGGCGAAATCCGCGAAATAGTCAGCTTTATTTTTTACAATTATTATACAGTGCTATAGAACGAAACCAAAGATCAAAACCTGTTTTCAGGCCCAAGAGTCCAGTGACACGCCACAGGTAGTAGTACAATAATCTGTCCATTTACCAAAACGGGCAGATCAGACTGTTTTAGGAGTGCGGCACCCACATAAACTAAGACAGTTCGGTCGCGAGACCATAAAAGACGTACAGAAATAGTTATGAACAATTATAACACGGTTACCGGTGAGCAGCGGCAGCAATTCCAGCCAGCGTTCACTCGTGCATTTTCTGAAGAAAATGCGTGCGAATGCTGAAAGCTGTGCTGACACTACACAAAACTCTGCTGAACAAACAGAAAACAGGAGCTAAAGACAGCAAAAGATCTGCTGTCTCACTGTATTACAGTTGGTTGTGATATATCTTCCACTCCTGCAGGTGGCAGTAGCAGGTCTTATCCGTGTTGGACACAGTAGCATCCCCTGGTAGCATGCTAATGCTACCGCGAGCTAGCTAAGTTCTTATAATCAGCAGAATGATAAATAACCGTGGAAATTGCGTCAGAGATGCCCCCAATCTTAGCACGAGCTAGCACAAGTTAACTATGTTATTATAAATTACAGTATAGCAGAGACGTCCCTAATGCTAGCGTGAGCTAGCGCAAGTTAACTAAGATGTTATAAACAACAGAACGATGAATTACAGTGGAAACTACAGCAGAGACGTCCCTAATGCTAACGTGAGCTATCGCAAGCTAGCTACGTTGTTATAATGCTATCAGCATTCACACTAATAAATAAACAGGATAACAATTAGTGTGAATGCTTTAATATATCAGCATTAATATTTTTGTCACATTATTCTGGACCACAACAGAGAAGCTAGAGTGGGCGAAGTCGGTACTGACATGTGAACAAGTGGCCACTGGGTGGCAGTGCAAGTCAAGAGATTTGAGCCGTGTAAGGTTTTTCAAATAGGTATAATATAGTTCACAATTATGTCAATATACAAGTGTAAATTTTGAAGGAGCAGAACAGTGTAACTATAACGACAAAGAACAATAGAGTTTACCTGGTATATCACACAGTATAACAGTTTAACTGTTATGACCATAAACATATAAGTAGGATAACAAAGGAAAGACCATAATTATTACGTGGCATAACATAGAGCAGTACCATAAACGTTCAACTGGCATTCCAAACAGTGTAACAGTGTAAGTGGCATATTAATGCCAAACAAAGGAAGAGCACATGAACTTTAACACTGGTAGTCATTAGATTGTATGGACAGTATCTTTGTGCCCCTGACCTCAACTTTCAGTTGGACTTGTCCATACTTCAGAAGATGGTCGTATGGCTGCCAAAGTGACATGTACATAGTAAGTTCTCTACCGTCTTCTGTGAGTACTTTTATGTGACCTTCGTCATTTTGGAGGATGCCCACGACTGAGATGGAACTGTTTTCCTGGTTTGACTCCTATGATCGAAGAAATAGCAAGTAAAAATGTGTTAAAAATCAAGAAATGTGCGGTCAGCTGTATTAGTCAAGAATTGTACGGTCTAGTGTACCTCAATTATTGTTAAATTTGTGGAGTGGAGTTGGAGGCCATAGTTTGAGTCCTTCTTGAGGAGGTGGGTAATTGTCAAAGAGGATCCCACAGCGATGTCATTGGTTGTGGCAACCTCTCTCCAAAGGACCAAAGACACCTGTGCCTTGTCCTGGCGAGCATGGAGAAATCAATTGTTTATAAATATTGGTGAAGACATATCAGTTAGACATACTTTATTGAAGTGCGATTTTTTTTAAGTTGAAGGAGTTTGTCTATAAACCAAAGTTAAGTAAAATAGTAGGACACATTCTTTGTAAGAGACAGTGGCAGATGAAGTACCAAGGTCTTATATTAAATTTAATTTAATGAGTTTGAGGCTTGTCTCCAATGGCGGGTGTAAATTCCTGTGTTTTAAATGACAGTATAAATTTGGTATATGTCTGTGTATAACAATTGGCTTGTTTATTGACATAATTTTTAACATCATTGTGGTTTATGTGAAGTATGGGTGGGAGTTCTGCTTGTGGTTTTTTGTTTAAAGAAACAATGTTATAATATTGCTGCATTTTACAATACAGAAATTAATTTGTGAGCAAGTACACTGGTCAGTATGTGAATTAGGTAGTTTAGTTCATTGTATCTTCTAGTGTGTCACCAGATGTTTGAGTCATAAGTGATTTTACAACAGTGCAAGCGGGAATAAGGTGGACAATGAGAAATACAGATATACTCAATCGTTTACAATGTACCTTTTGGAGAGTGACGTTGCGGATAGGGACCTCGCACCTGCCACATTTGACGGCCCGTACTGCTGAAAGCTGAACAGTAAAGTGGATAGGTGTGTCAAATGCAAGTCTTTTTTACTTTATAAGCATGGCGAACAAAACATCAGAAAGCAGTTGTTTCTGTTGTTTTTGTTAGTGTATTCTTAATCATTACACCTGTGGTGTTTGTTGGTGGTATTAAGAATCATAAACGAAACTTACCTCCACGATTTTTCCCATTAGATTCATAAGCCCATCTCCGTCTCGCCAGGAGCTCAGGGGCACTTGTTTGGATGGAGGCAATAGCATGTCATGTGCCTCTGCAACAAGTTCCTCTGGCACATGAAGGTCGCTGCTCCGAAAAAAGTGCACCCCTCGCTGTATGTTGATGTAATAAGGGGCCTAGGAGTGTGTACCCTTTCATGATGTATAGGAGACACCGTCTTCAATTCTCCTGGTGAACTCCTCATAAATCGTAATTTTGGCCAGGGAGTGGCCATTGGAAATGATGGGGTCCTACTATGGCTTTTTCATTGTCGAAGTGCCAGCGGAGGACTCGCTTATCCTCATGGCTACTCAATACAAAAATGTGTATTGGAGGCAGTTTGTTGGAGGGAGTGTCCGGCTTGGTGTTCAAAATGGTTTTTAGTGCCATTCTGGAATAGTGAACAGAAGACATTGATTTATGTAGTTGTTCAGATTTATGTAGATGTAGGTTAAAATGTATTCTGGGTCAACGTTATACTTGTCATGCTTGTTCGACGTTTTATTGTTGATGAATCTTACGAAGGCTGCAAATTATTACGGGTTGTGTTTACATACTACCATTAATGTCGAAAGGAAAGGAAATAATTTACTTACTCGTTAAAATGTCTTCCTGTGGTGCAATTAGTGTTTTGTACACCGTTGCGTTAGTTGCACAATGTTGCGCACTTATTCCAGGAGCAGGGTGAGCGAGTATGTTCAACACGTATACTGACTGGACGAAAGTTAGTTAATTGGTGGAAATCATCGGATGGGAAGGCCAGACACACTGGCTCTATGTAGCCAGGTGCCTCAGAGTGGCAACCAATAGGAGAAGTGCTGGCAAGTAGGTCAGAGAGTTCAACCTCGTTAAAGCATGTGCCTGCAAAGTGATGCATGATGGCTCCCTGCAACTTAACTTTTTTTTTAAACTGTATACACGATTCTATAATATACAAAAAAAACTCCTAGTGGGAACATGTGCATTGTTATTGTACTATAAAGATATGTCCGTTAAAACAGAAATCTACAAGGCTACAAACATACAATAAAGTAAAATAAATAATGAAAAGGAACAGATAATAAAAGGCACATTAATCAGAACATAGAGACTTTAAAAGAACAAATATTTTGATGTAGCTGAAAGGAATGTTTTAAGCAGTGAATGGAAAGGTGCAGAAAAAAGATAAGATAAGAAGATAAGATAAGATAAAAGGGCTACTGCTTGTCTAGTGTTTGTATATAAAATTAAAGTTGTGGTTAGTGCAAAGGACAGAATATGTGTAATTGAGTCAGTTATTTAATTTGTGTTTGTACTTTTGAACAATACTTATCTATGTAGAAGTGATGCAAAAAGTGTGCTACATGAAAGCATGAAGATAAAGTACAATTGTTTTAATCCAAGCTTTGTAATAATCAAAGCAAATACACCATTAACAATGGAAAATAATGAAGGAAAGATGAAGAATTGTGATTTTATATGTACACGCTCACTGTAACCTGTTTCTCTTTTGTGGAAAAAAACTGTATGTTGTTGGACTGCTGGTTGGAATAGTGAGTGTCATGTAGTTAGTGGTTGTACAGACTTGTGACTTGTGAATGGGACTACATTTTTAAATATAAGCGCTTTTTGATTAGTAAATGCAGTAATATAATAAATTGAGAAGGGAAATGAAATCAGAGTGAAAGTATTAAACAAAATTAAACGTGTATCTTAAATCAGACGATTATGAAAGTGCTCTACATTTGTGTGCTGTGTGAAAGGCAGAATCATATGGTGTAGTGCAGTGTAAAGTGTATTGTGACAACGACCGTATCGTATTGAGCTGTTTTTTGCACTGTACATAGCTGCATTTTGCACAGTAAGAAAAAATGTATGTTTCATGTGTGGTAATATAGTAAAGGCAAAGATAAACAATATTTAGTAGCTGCAATCAGTGTGTGTTGTTTTAATATTATTTAATATATCTGTTGTTTTATAAGTACAGTGTTGAAATTATACCTAGGTGATGAGGAACTGCTGTAAAGATTGATGTATAATAACAAAAAGATACGTAGCTTCATAACAGGCTAACTATAACATGTATAGTTCAGTATGCGTACATGCATGAAAAAACAATTGACATTACAAGTTTGTGTACAGAATGTATACAGAAGATTTTTGCTTAGAATGAAATGAAGTAGTAAAATTAAAGTATATGTACGTTTTTTGAACAATAACGAACAGTGAAAGATCAGTAATTTTTTGTGCAATATTGTCATGGTATGCGGTGTTGTTTTTATCCTGCGTATAATATTGTATCTTTGGCAGAGGTTGTTTGTCTGATTAGATGGAAACTGTTATGGACATGGTGAGTTGACAAATAATGACTACAGGCAGAAAGACATAGAGCCAGGATGTGTTACATTGTTGTTTAGCTTTACTGAGCTCAAGAGAAATGACAGTACAGTAGTTGTCATGTCTTGTCTGTGATGTATTATGATTTCCTGTTTTATTGTGAAACCCTACTCTCCTCACGTTAGGTCACTTCCCACTTCCCTTCAGGTGTTTCCCGTTGTTTTGATTGTCATCACCGCCTTGATTGTTTCCACCTGTTCCCCTTACCTTCAGTTGCTAAATAGTCTGTGTTTCCCTTTGTCTTGTGCCAGTGTGTCTTTGTCCATGGACCTGATATCACGAGCATTCTGTTTCCAAGCCATTGCATTTGCAATCGCAGTACGTAAGTCGATTTACCTCTGTAAGCGTGAGTTTTCATTTGTAAATTTCATAGTTTATGTTTCCTTGTTATAGCCTTTGTGTTGTATTCATCGGATTGTTTTTCCTCCCTTTTGGAGCGTTTTTTGCTAAAGTGATTTTGTTTGTACTTTTTACCACAGTTAGGTTTTCCTCCCTTTTGGAGCGTTTTTTGTAGATTTTTGTATTGATACTTCCCTAGAAGCATTAGGTTAACAATAGTATAGTCAAGTTTCATAGCTCTGTATTTGCCACTCTGAAAAAAGAGGTTCACTTAAATAAAGGCTGTGAAACGAGTCTCTGCTCCTGGGTCCTCTCTATATATCGGCCTGACAGTAGTAACAGGAAGGCAGACGACAGGCAGTTCTGCTCCTTTACTACAGTTTTGGAATTGTATTTTTTTCTGGAGATTGACCACATAGATCAGTATCCTTTGATGTGTTTCGGTGAAAGACACATGAGCAAGTCTACCTACAGTGTCCCATTGTTGCCTATGATATGCTAACTCCACAGGACCTAGCTGATCAGGTCAGACTGCTATAGTTCACTGAAGAAAGGCATTAGGCATAGAGGGATGAGAGATTTACTAGTGAAACTTTATTTGTTTGTCTCATAGAAGCTAAACTTGTCAAAACAGCACCTTTTTAGCATGTAGGTACATAACAATGTGACTTTATTATTGTTCATGGAGCTGTTGCATCCAATTATCTGGTGAATGTGTGGTACAGGACAACTTAATTGAACTCAGTGGACCTTTGAACAAAAATAGAGAAACTATACTTATACAACTTTAATCCTAAGTAATTAAAATGGTACAGTTAAGTTGCATTTACATGTACAGTAAAATTACCAATGTAAACAAAGTGTTTAAGTTAAGTACAAGAGAATTGTCACACCTTACTGCATGTATCGCAAGAAAAGTAACTGAATTGAAACTATCAACCATTAGTTTAAAAAAACTGAAGTTTGTTGCAATTGTTCTAAACTGGGGGTTTCTCCTCTGATCCTCCCACCCTCCCTTACAGCCTCAGTAAGACCAGAGCAGCCTGATGTGTAGGTGCACAGAGGAAAACTTCAGTGTGCAGTGATTCGAACAGGTGTACTTCTGAGTAAATGTCGAATTATACAGTTAACAATTTTGTTGATCAGCATGGTGGAAACATGAAATATACACGTTTAGACTCACATAATGGTTTCATGAGATGTTAGTTGACACTACACAATAAACAGGATTGTGCTCTGTAGTAAGTTTGCATTACACCTGATTGAAGACAAAGTTGTGGTCGTGAGATGAAAATGAGGTCAAGCAATGTGTTCTTTTCAGTGGTAGCAACGCTGATAACCTGTTCATATCCTCTAGAACAGTGGTTCCCAAACTGTGGTACGCGTACCCCCAGGGGTACGCAACGTGACGTAAGGGGTATGCGAAAAAATGCATAAAAACATGGTTTGCAAAGAGCTCGATTACATTTTTAAACTGGCGTATAAGTAGACATACTGGAGTACAGTGCCAAAAACACAGATACTCTCATGCATGTATAGGCCAATCTAGTGGTCAGTGAATTAATTGCACTGCCAAAATAAACACATCGCCCGCCGCCAAGCTGACCGCCAAAAAAAAAAAAAAAGCACGGGCCGAGGTGGAAGCTCCCGGGGCCGGCCAGAAGCAGCGGGGGCTTGGCCTCTTCTCACCTTCCTCCAGCCTCTGCACTTTGAAAACTTCCAGCCACCGGCCCGTTCACCGGGACGACGAGGAAGCACAGGCCGAGGTGGACGCTCCCAGGGCCGGCCAGAAGCAACGGGGGCGCAGCCTCTTCTCACCTTCCTCTGCACTTTGAAAACATCCAGCCACCGGCCCATACACCGGGACGACGTGGAAGCACAGGCCGAGGTGGAAGCTCCCAGGGCCCGGCCAGAGGCGGGGGCTCAGCCTCTTATCATTTTCATCCGGGCGCCACACTTTGAAAATTTTTCACCCACCGGACCAAACACCGGGACGTCGTGGACAGACAGGCCGAGGCGGAAGCACTCTGGGCCGGCCACAAGCCTCGGGGACTCGGCCTTTTCTCACCTTCCTCCAGCCTCTGCACTTTGAAAACTTCCAGCCACCGGCCCATACACCGGGACGACGTGGAAAGACAAGCCGAGATGGAAGCCCCGGGAGCCGGCCAGAAGCCCCGCGGGCTCCCGCCGCCTCCTGCATTATATTATATTATATTATATTATTCTACACATTTTCGTCGCCTGCCCAAGTTAGAAAGCCAGGCTGAGATGGAAGCCCCGGGGAGCTCCCTCTGCCTGCATGCCCGCCTGCCTGAACGAACTTAATCTTGGATTACAAGGGGTTTCCACTACCATATTCAACGTGCGAGATAAAGTTGAAGTCATGATTAAAAAGTTGAACCTCTGGTTAAACTGCACAGAGAACAACAAAACAGAGGTCTTTCCCACGTTGCACGACTTTTTGTGCGCAAATGATCTCTGTCTGACAGACATGATGAAACAGGA
>JAFBJQ010000772.1:0-110643 GCA_016785345.1 Trinectes maculatus
CTGACTTGCTAGTCAGTGCAAGTTCATGCTTATGTTCACTCAACCTGTTCCTCATTATTATGTAACCACAGCACCTCTGTCCACAACAGAAATTTTACCTGTGGTGCTAACACCAGGCTACACAGCAAAATGTGCAGAAGAGTAGTGTGAAATGGTAAAACGTAAAGCTCCCAGATTAATTGTGGGCTCCTGGACTGTTGCCACATATTCATTTTTCATTGTTTTCAGACAGCAATGATAGAAAAAAAAAGGTGGCCAAGCATTTGAATATTTTATTGTCAGATCTACGACCAACACAAACAGTCTTTGTGTCCAAGTGTTGTCAGAATACATATTCCATTTTATATAAAACAATGATAAAATGTATATTTTAGGTGATTTTCACATGTCTCACTGTGAGAAGTTTTTAGATGTGTTTTATAAACATAATTATTAATACACGGGGTCCTCAAGTTACGTCGGAGATCCGTTCCTGAGAATGTGTCGAAACCGAATTTCGACGTAAGTCGGACCATACATTCATTGTGCCATTGTGCATTCACTGTGCCACCAGATGTCGCTATAACACCACGCTAAAATAAGAGTTTATTATGGTGAATTGCCTTTTTTGTCCCTCTTGACACACCGTAGGGGTTGAGCATCTCCTTACCGGCTGCCACTCCGGTACATTTGTACACATGTATTGTATAAGTAAATACACATATATACACACACGATATGATATAATACGATATATAGTAGATTAGTACATTAACTTGTTCACTCATTCACATGTGTGTACGTTTGTCAGTGTGGCAATTCAGTGGGTTTGTTGTGCTCCATGATGTGTGACAGCAACTGAGCCACTAGCAAATATGTTTGCAATGCTTGTCTGAGTCAGAGTCCAGGTCAGGAGGGGTCACAGCTCTTATTTGCCATGCTGATAGACTGGGTAATGAGAAAGGCTTCGAGCACAAAAGCTATGCACACAAGGAGCAAATACTCAGTGGCATTCTCCAATGCATTTCTCTCTTGCTCCACCCTCATTTACATCCTACAAAGACTGGTTTCTCCAGATTTTACTAAATCAAAATCTGAAAAAGCAACTGGTCAGAGCTGTTATATAACACTGAGAGTATGTATAAAAATGACTTTGAAGTCAAATTAGGCCTATATTGCTCTTGCTGTGAAAGGTTTGTGTGGTGGGGACGAAAACACAACAGAACCATTGGAGTGTGCCATTTATAAGAAACTTATTTTTGGTTTGAAAACAGTACTTTAACAGTGGTCATTTTTGATCAAAGAAAAACTACACAATATAAGCATGTTTTAGCAAGAGCCTTATGGCAGCAGGCAAAGATATGTTTTGAGCCTCCAGACTAATCATCAGTTCCATCCTTTATTGAAGTACTCTCTCTAGTTTTTTCACCAGCTGGTCATCAACTTCTTTCTGCCATTTGTGGCTGGACTAATATAGAATAGAATAGAATAGAATAGAAATATTTCCTTGATTCACAAGGGAAATTTGGCAGTACAGCAGTAGCAAGAAATGCTATTAAGTTTTATACAGTATATACATATTATAATTATATACAGTAGAATAGAAATATGTACAGAGAAACAGTCCAAAGATACTACACTACAATAGTGCAATAGTACTGTGCAACACTGCTGTGTGTTGGGATGAACTGTCATTAGGGATGGGTATTGATAAGATTTTATCAATACCAATGTCATTATCGATTCGATTCTTTATCGATTTCCTTATCAATTCTTCCTGTTAATTTTCTGTGTACAAAGCTCTCGTGGCGTAACGGTAACGAACCTGGTCACTTTGCGTAACAAGGTTTCTATGGGGAGGTGGTGGCGAAGAGGCTAAAGAATCAGGCTTTGGACCCAGAGGTTGCTGGTTCGAGTCCCAGCTTGGCTGAAGATTTGGGTGTCGCACCACCATCCCATACCCGAGTTACCATCAAGCTTGAGCATGTGAGGTTGCCAGCTCCTGGATTGGCCAAAGATCGGGAGAGGTGTCGCCATCTGCCCGATGCCTTCCACCACCTTGGGCCCTTGAGCAAGGCCCTTTACCCCCCAGATTCGCTCCTTGGGCTGTACTAACAAAATAATGTGTGCAATGCAGAAAGTTAATTTATAATAAAGGTGTGTTTCTTTCTTCCTCTTGGTAACTGGATCCTAGATCTCTGGACATAAATAATCTATGTACATTGTCAACAGATTATTACCAGCATGTTTGCGTGCGGGATTTTCAAATCGTGGAGACGTTCGATTTTATCAAAGGGGAATTAAAAACCCATCATGTTACAGTTTTTGTTCTGCTTGGAATAAAACAGAATTTAACGCTGCTACATTAAATATCTACCAGAGGCTGTGTATATCTGGCCAATGTCGTTTATTTTACTCTGATCACTATTTATTTCACTCTATTAGGAGGAGTTTCTTGATTGAGTGACATGCAGTTTCCCCAGCTCCCTCCACACTGGTTCACATCACTGTATCAGAATTAAACGCTTTCATCCATACACATCGCTTCTACGTCACGTCCACAAACATCACACTTCCTCCTCTGCACAGAAACGGGAAACCGCCTGAGATGCTCGTCACATGACCATTCATTTAGACGTGACCGTTCATACATACAGCGCATGCGTGAGCCGGTATAAACAAGGACGTGGATTGCCATGTCACATGCCCAATTTTACCTGACACGAGCCCAGCGAATCAGGGAGGACGCGGTCCAATTAGCACGGCAACTTGAGCTACGTCAGCGTGTGGCGCGTCAAGTGACATCAACGTATGGTGCGACCGCTCTAGCATTGTAAAAAATCGATAAGAGAATTGTTAACCATAAATGCTAATGATGTTGAAGGATCGAGCCATTTCTTATCGATATCGACCCGGAACTGGTTATTGATACCCATCCATACCTGTCATAGCATAGATTTTGCACTGTGTTGAACAGAGATGACTTATTGTAAGGTACAGTTGCTGTGTCTTCCAGTGTGATAAGAAAAGAAAGAAAGTGTGACTCTGATATTTAAATTGCACTGGGTTGAGAAGATCAAACCTGTAGAATGTCAAGTCTTGTCCCTCTAACAGCATCATCACTTTGGATGTGAGGGCCACTGGTTCATGGTTGTTGAGGCCAGTTGGTGTTATCTTCTTGGCAACTGGAACCAAGCATGACATCTTCCACAGCAACACAATCTTCTCCTGCAACAAACTTAGGTCAAAGAATGGAGGTGCTGTGTGGTGTGTGGAGGAGGCAGATACAGATTGGTATGGGGTGTAATACCAGCCTCAAGAACTCATACTCGTACTTGCAAAAATACTACTCACCTGATACCACTTTACTGTTAGAAGGCCCTTATCTCTCCTCTGTTGTGCAAGACCAAACACAACACATAGTTCGGTGAGTTTGCTGATGCAAGAAGTAATATGACACAGCTAACTTTACAGCAAACACTGAAGAAGTGAGACATAATGGCACCAGACCAACCCACGGATAGTAAAAATAACTGGTACTCATCGGTACTTACCGATACTGTAATATGGAATAATGTCTGTGTATACACATCATAAACTACTCTCCAAATAAGTACACCATTTTTTATCTATTTCACATCTTTCCTCGCCTTTGCTCCTCTCACCCTGATATGAATTTGCTTAAAACTCAGCCATTGAGCACTCAGCCAAATCCATAATTTCAGGCTTAAGATCTGTGGCACATACATTACTGATAAGATGTTCACTGTGGTCAGGGCCTTGTGATGAGGAGCAGAGTCATAGCTGCTGCTGTTGGCTAGAAACCTCAGACAGTTAAACAGCAGTAATGGACAGGAACCATTATACAAATACTTGTGGTACCGGCTTTGGTTTGAGTTTGCAGCTGCGGGAGCCAAGAGTTTTATGTAATAGGAGCAGTGGATTGTTGTTGTCAGAGATCACGTATATGATACTTCTCTTAAATAGCTCGAGGACTGAGTGCTAAATTGGATGCATGCCCTTGATCACTGCTGTTGTCTTTGGGGTTTTGTATTTTGCACTTTTAGTCCCTTTGAGCTTTTCAGTCCACAAGATGGAGAGTTTCTGGTTTCCTTCTAGCTTCGTATGTGTAGAGAACATACTCTGTTTGTGTGTGTGTCTTTGGTATATAGTCTGTGGATTAGCATTGTCAGCTAAAACCTACACTTCTGTATAGACTGGAGGAAACTCAAGGACAGGTACCTTATAATAGAGTGCTGGGGTTCTATAACCTCAAGCCTCCACAGATCAGATGGTTAGGGTCAGGGAGCACAGGCCTGCTGGGAATCCAAGCCATGGGCTTGATTAAACACTGGCTCACTGCAGGGGATCCCCAGAGGGGTCACATCAAGGAGCCCTGCTTGCTGGTCTTCTGCTCTGTAGCCTCTTCACTTGGTTGTGAAAGTTTGCATGAAATGAAAAAGAGAACAAAGGGCGAACTGCTTTTGTGCTACCTAGCTTAAATATTCAGTATAATATTAAGTATGTGTACTTAATGTGCAACACTCACAAACATGCTATTATAAAAATAGACTCAGCAGGGACGCAGATCAAGAGATAAGAAGAAGAGGAGAAAGATCAGAGGAGAATATTAAGGATTAAAAGGGCAAAGATAAAAGGGGAAGTCATAAAAGTCATTTTCCGTGTCTCTGTAGGTTAACAGTGGTATCAGCTGTGCCTGCATGGAGAGGACACCGTGAATGAGATTCTGTTTCATTTCTAACATTCTCCATATTTGAACACCTGGAATATCTATGTATTTCACAGAGATATTTATTACAGAGATTTATTACAACCCCTATTTTTTATATTATTCTGTTGCAGTTTTTATTTCGTATTTTATTTCATATTTTGTTCATTCTATTCTTTTATTTTTGAAAAGCTCTATATGCTTATTGAATTTTACTTATGCATTTATTTGCTTTCTTTGACTCAGGAGCAACTTTCTGAATTTTCCTCTGGGAATTAATAAAGCACCTCTGATTCTGTTTCTGATTCTGATACCACATCTCATCTCTACTCAGTGACGAAATTTTGATTTCAGAGTTGGGGGTGCACAGCTAATCGAGGAACTTGTGGGCAGTCTAAACTAAGGGACACAGGCTTCAGCTTGAACGGCTGGATTCCGCTTGGTCCTAGTGCTTGACATGTCTCTGTTTACTGCAGCGTAACGTTTTTTGACGGTAAAAACTGCAGAGGACCACAAAAGTGCAGGGGATATGTCCCCTGTGCCCACCCCCCTCAACCCCCCCACGTCCCTGTCTCCACTCATGTCGATACATCTATCTTCATCCTGTCCTCTACTTCACAGTCACAGAGATGCTCATCTGTCTTTTGCTCCCAAAATAATTAAAATGGTGGGGGTCAGTGACGAAATTTTGATTTCAGAGTTGGGGGTGCACAGCTAATGGAGGAACTTGTGGGCGGTCTAAACTAAGGGACACAGGCTTCAGCTTGAACGGCTGGATTCCGCTTGGTCCTAGTGCTTGACCTGTCTCTGTTTACTGCAGCGTAACGTTTTTTGACGGTAAAAACTGCAGAGGACCACAAAAGTGCAGGGGATATGTCCCCTGTGCCCACCCCCCCCCCCCCCCCCCCACGTCCCTGTCTCCACTCATGTCGATACATCTATCTTCATCCTGTCCTCTACTTCACAGTCACAGAGATGCTCATCTGTCTTTTGCTCCCAAAATAATTAAAATGGTGGGGGTCTGTTATGAGTTTTCTGTCCTCATCGATGTCTGTCTTCCAAACCATCACACGGAATTAGTTTTCCTAATCTCTCTGCTCCAATTTCTTTATGGTAAACCACTGCTGCTCACATTCCACCACTGTGATGGGGCAATCTGGTTTATTTAATTATTCACAAAGCAATCTACCTGTGATGCAGGCTGCAGACAAACATATGCAGCAGAACTGAGGGAATAAATACACTGCACTCATGGGAGGACAAGAGACATATTTAGGACAGTTAGATATTTATTTCCATTTGGTATAGCACATCACCCTGAGGATTATGAGATCTACTTTACTCTCCAACAAATAGTATTGACTCAATTTAACAAAATGGGAAGTTTTTCAGTAAGCTGTGTTGTAGCATACATGAACAGGCAAGTACTTTGAAGGGAAGACTGTGCATTGAATAGTCTCATGCTTTCTCATTTGTACAACATTTGTACAATTGTTTGTATATAAGGTGTTTATGTATACTGTATATACAGTATATATATATGTGTGTGTGTGTGTGTGTGTGTGTGTGTATCATCAGTTTAGTAATGAAATAAAACAACCAAAACGTCAGATTGAATGCCACTGTGGATGTATATATGTGATCAAATACTTTACCCAGAACTGAACTGAAATGGCTCAGTGTGGAAACTGAGGACATGATTGATGCGCTTATTCCGTTGATTTTATCAACATAAGGTAAAATGAAGTTATGTAGTATAGCAGAGGATAATTAATGTGATGCTTAGGAAACGTCAGCACTTTACACTAAGGGAATATGACCTATAATCTATTGACTGAACTACTGAAAGCTAACAGAAACGATGCGCAGGTGTTATTCAAGCCCCCGCTTAAACACAATGACAGACAATAAAACGATCATAAACAAACATTTTCAAACCGATTAATTTGTTGTCCAACATATTTATTTTCAGAGTGCTTCAAGGAAGCAACAAAAGCTACTTTGTTATCACAGTATCTTTCCATCCATTTCTCATATGGACATTACCGGTCGGAAAAAATGTGCACACAGTTCACATACATTCAATCCCAAGACGTTTTGTCACCGACATTCAAGAGAGAAATATGATCCAAATGAATTCATTAACTTTCTTTCTACATACATATTGTATCGTGAAATGTCCATGTTGTATAATGTCTGTCAGCCAAACAAAGTAATGTCATCTAAAACTGGAAGTTGCTGAACATAAGGCTATATTTAGAAATGGAACTATGACATTTCAGCATATAATAAAGGCCAACCAAGGGTCAGCTTCCTTACGGCCATTTCTCAGCACTGAGAGTGCACCACAGCCGAACAGGAGGTCACTCGATTAGCCAGCTCCTAAAAAGGGAGGCTTATTTGATTTTGGAACCGAGCACAGTCTTATATAATCACTAAAAAAGTAATCAGATCCTTTATGTGATGTCAAACCAGTAGATCTCTCTCCACAGATGATTTGGAAAAGAGAAAACCCTTTCCATGTAGAAGCAATAGTCTATCCAGCTAAAACAGTGACAGGCTGCAGAGGTGGAGTGGATGCTAGGCAACAGACGCTTTGGTACTGTATATATCCACATACAGTGCAGATGGTGTACAGACAACTGATGTGGTCAGAGCTGAGGAGAAGGCTTGTGAATTGTGTGCTCTGCTGTTTTCTGGCTAATGCTGTGTCCACCTGTGTCTCAGCTCATCCACGACATCCTTGTTTTTCCTGCCATGCTCAGCTTTCAACACAATTGATCTGCTGTGGCTCAGCTGTCAGGCTGCCGCCTGCCTGCTCCATCAGCCAGATCAGCTCATGCACCAAATCATTCATTAAGCAAGTATGTTTTGAACCTCTCTCTGTATCTGCTTTCTAATTTTAGTGTGGGCAGCTTTAAAACAATAAAAAACTATTCTAATGGTAACTGAAAGATATTGGACATTTTACATTTTTGCAGTTATGTCCACTAAACACACAAAAGTTACAAAAACATTAATAAATAAATAACACACATGTATGAGACACGAAAAAATGAAGTGCTTGTGCAGCTTATGGGCCATGTCAGCAGCATCAGCAGCACCAGGTGCTCTGAGCAGGTGAGACAAAGTGTGCCTGAAGTAGGCCAGTGCTAAAAAAGGAGTGTGCATGATCAGCAAAAACCTTCTATGGAAAAGCACAAGAACAAAAAGGGTCAAACAAACAAACTCTCCGCATCTCTCTTTCCAGTTAACAACTGACACGTGTGTGTGACATCTGTGTAACCATGTGACGATTTCCGGTTTAAAATGGCTTCATTTTTCTTCAAATGAATGATTCCACTCCCCTGGGGCAGTAGAAAGAAGGTCGAAATCATGAGATTGGTTTACAATGGGCAGGCAAGATTATGGAGGGTCAACAGTGCTCATCAAAAACCCTTTGTGCAGCAATTTTCTGTTCCCTTAATTGTTACCAGAACACCTGCTCACCTTCTCTCCTTTAATTAGGGAGAACATGTGTGATGTATATGTGTTATATGTATATGGCAGGTGTATTCATGCACTGTATGTATGTGTGTGTGGGTGTATATTTAATGGTCGCATGAACATATATGCTAATATGTGTGACTGATCCTGCCAGAGGTAAGGGGAGGATTTGTGGCAAGACAAAACACAAACTATACACTAATGATGTCCTTTACTTTGACACATTCAGGTCTGCAGAGGCATAAAAAATATGTTTTGCTATAACAGGAATAGAGTGAGTCAAATGGCACGTTGATGAAGCCCAGTGCCTACAGCTGCCCTCCCCTTTAGTTAAACAGCATCCAACATAACTTATGCAAGTGCCAATCACTCCAAATGAAAAGTGCAAATTAAACTCTCACGCTCAAATGCATAATTAGACCTTTGACTTGGCAGTGGAGCGTGAACGATTGAAGGTGGGGAGATGAGTGCCAGTGCAGAGATAGGTACACACACACAGAGAGAAATGGAGCCACATAAAAAAAAATCTAAATTTACAAGAATAGTTAACTACATCTTTATTTAACCAATACCATTTTTTCGCTTTCTTAAACATGGCAGAAAAGGCTTGTTTTAAGATGAGGGGTATGTGTTCTCTCTTTTCTCTTAGCAGAAGAGGGTGTTGTTATGCGATGTGATGTAATGTGATTGGATGGAAATGCACCTAGTATTTGCCAACTGCCATTAAAAAGTAGAAGAAACAGCTATGCCGATACAAATTTTGCAAACCGCTGAACACACAAAAACTTTAATTTCAATAAACACCACAAAAGCTGTAGACAGGAAGTCACCTGACATATGAAACTTTCATGAAAATGAATGTGGTATCGATGTTGCTTTCATAAAACATAATTGGTACAAACCCTAATGCGTTAGGAGCATATTATATATGCTCCTAACGCATTAGGGTTTGTATATAACACTTCATGTACTGTGCCCATGCTGACTTTCATGGCAGTATAGGAGGACATCTGGAGACACGGTCAAAACATGCAATACTAAAAATCTTCAAAAAGACCATTTCATCAGTCTTCAAAAAGACCAAATTCATGGTTGTAATATTTACAAGCTTGAAACAAACAGCAAGACCACACCAACACTTACATTATTATTTAGTCTATTTCTGGAATAGCACACTGCTCCCTTGGAAACAGGAGCCCTGGAGACAATGTGGAGCTGATTGGAGAGAGAGAGGTGATGTGCCTTGTCTGTTTACAGTTCAGAGAGTCCTCTGAACTGAGCACGGGGGTGGGGGGTCTACAATCTAAAGCCATTTAAATATGTCAATGTAGTGAATGTAAATGATGGGAACGAATTCTCTGCTCTGTTATTTATTCAGACTCTTGTGCATGATTTCATAGGTTAGGAATAATTGATACGTATTGCGAGCACAAATCATTTCAATATGATATTGTATTTTCTGGAATGACTGTTTATAGAAAACTGGTGACAAATTGTAGACAGTTAGTGAATGGTTCTTCTGATATACGTAGTTATTAAGATGTTAAAAAGTAGCAGTTAGAAATCAAACATCATGTTGATGGTTAAGAAAACATGTTGCAATTTTCAAGAAAAAAAGTACAAACATGATTTTCCATAGTTAAAGTAAAGAAGTCAATGTTTTTTGTTTACAACTCCATTGTTTTCTTAAAGCATTTAAATTAACTTTACACTGGGTTGCACTGGGCGACACATCCACACACAACTCTGAGTTTGGATACAGGCTCAACTATGCAGGGCCTTGTCTTTTCAGTAAAATAACAGCCTTTTTAATGAACCTTTACATAAACCTGATTGATTGAACATCAACATGACACAGACAATAAGAATAAGAATAAGAATAAGAATAAGAATAAGAATAAGAATAAGAATATGAATAAGAATAAGAATAAGAATAAGAATAAGAACAAGAATAAGAATGAAAATAACCCCCAGTAATTGTCACTTTGTGTCACTCTTTCTTAAACTGATAAATGTATGCAGATCCCATAGAATGACCAGTGGCTCTGCCCTACAGGGTGAAAACCCGTCTAACACAGGCTCATGATGATTAAGCTTTTCAGAGATTATGATTCATCTGTTTGAATAAAGGGAAAATGCCACAAGTACGTACAAATATCAAGCCCTAGCTTTGTACTGTAAAGTAAAAAGAGAAAATGCAAACATGGAATACACACACTCAGTGTGCACTGGAAAATGCAACTCTAACACACATTAACACACACACATTCAAACACACACACACACACGTGCGTTTGACTTTATTTTGGCCTGCTGCTCTGTGGTGAGTGGTGTGAGGGTTTAGAGGGATTGGACGCCGTTGACTTTGCTGTGAACCTGCAGAGCCTCCGCACTCTCACAGCTGTCTCACTCATCATATGTGCAGGGCCTCCAATCACAGTGGAAAATCAGAGCCGGGAAGGGCAGAAGATATATCATTCCTCTCCTTTCCTCCCTCCACCACCCATTATACTGCGCTCTCCAAATGTGGGGGTTTTATTACCTCTCATTCAAGGCAGCTCTCATAACTCACATTTCTTTGAGTTTATCTAATATTCCAATTACACAGCTGCATTTTTGACGACCACTATATTTAAGAGTCCTTCTCAAGGGCAAAGTTGCTGCTCAGACATTTCTTAGCATGCAGTCTAGAGCAGATACAATATTTTGGCTGTGGATGCTGCAGTATAATCGACAATGGAAAGATAGTTTACCCTTCTTGGTGAAAGGAAAACAAAATCTTGATGTTGAAAAAAATCATTTTAATTTCAATAATTTTCATTAATAATGCTTTAATTACTTTGCCTATTCTTTTGTCTCACTCTTTGGGACCGTTTTCACCCGACATCTACAAGTCTGTCGGCTAACTCTGTTAGCTGCTATTTAAAACTGCACAAATTTCAAATTTAATGTATACAGCGGATCTAATGACTGTGACACTACTGTTTGGGTTCACGCCCACAGCTCTCATCAACCTTATTTCATCAGCAGTCCAAATCTGTTTTCAAGTGGCTACAGCAATACATCCCACTGCCCAGCCCCAATAGACAGTGTAAGTGATCCTGTACAGCCATTACCTTTTATTGTCACTTCGAAGGAGTCTGCAGTTAGAGCTCCAGTTTCTGTGATTCACACAGCTTACGTCGTTGGAAACCACAGAGCTAAAAGAAAAGCGCTTAACTAATTAGTATGAAGCCAAATCAATGTAGCTCTAAATCTCTGTTACTGTTAAATATTGTTTCACCCAGTGTCCAAGTTTCCTTTCAATTTATGTGTCCTGTACAGGTTGGTACAATTATTTTCATATTGCCATGCAGGCTTGGTGACAAAGAGGAAAATGCTCGATGGAAAACCTGGCAGTAATTTATACGAATAATAGAGTCATGACCTAATGTTTGATTGTTCCTGTTCTAGCTTTCAGAGAAAAAGTAAATATTTGCCTTTACATCTTTAGCGTTTGTTAATCATCAATAAAGAGGTCAAATCCAGGGAGAGTGTGATTCTTGTCAAATACAGCTCGCTGTTCTGTTGTTACTAATGATTGTTGAGACGTGTAAAATGGTGGCTGCTAGAAAGCAGCTTCTGCAGAGGCTGAATATTCTCTGCATCCCACACATCAGACACAAAACCCAGTTTGTTTTTTCTCTAAAGGCTCATTGTCTTCAAGTGTTCACACAACATCTTTCCTCCGGCACACACAGTCTCTGCCTGAACGTCACTGCCATGCAGGTTCAGTAGCAGGTTCCAGCTCCGCCGGAGCTCGTCAGCGTATCAGATACGTATGACTCAGTTTCAGCTATTCATAAAACCACTCATTAAATCATAATTAAACAAGTCAAATCATAGTAAATTGTATTTGTGTAGACTTTATTCAGAAATCACAATTTGCCCAAGGACGTATCAATCTGTACAGGGAGAGAGATCCTCACACCAACACCTTCAGTAAGAAATAGTCCCCTCCTCTCTTACCGTCTTTGTCTTTACTGAGTTTAGCCCAGTGTATCAAATAAAAAGACATTGGACTTCCTTGTGTGATCTTGCTCATCTTGTTGTCTGTGTAACACCTCTCATCTGTCTCAGGGTCTCAGACTGGAGGTGAGAGCTCGGCTGAGGTTGAGGAGTTCAGTGATTGGACAGAGGCAGGTGGAGGTTGGAAAGCGGACTCACTTGTACACAGTGTTGTACATCACAGACAGCAGCAGTATATTATGCCTAAAAGACGTGACAGGTGGGAGAAGAGTTAGGTCTGATGTAGCCGTGCAGCAGGGACAACTGACTCACCGCTGAATTACCACACAGCAGCAGCAGCTAACAAGACAGACAGGCAAGTCAGATAGAAAACAACTCGTTTGTGGTGGTATTTGTTGAGGTCCACTGAAATCTTTGCATTCAATGCACACAACTCTCTCCACTTCTGTCGCGACAAAGACGCTGACAATAAAGCTCCACTTTATCAGCACACTTGACAGTGGGTTCAGACACAGGCAGGAGCACCATATATATATGATACGTCAGCTGCAGTCTGTCTGGCTGTTCACATAATAAACTTCTCAGCACTGTTCAACATGCGATTCTGCTTCTCTCCCCGTCTCTTTGACGTGTTCCTGACAAGAAGAGGCAGGTCCTCTTCTGCAACCAATGACGTTACTATAAGAGGACCATCTGCTTTTCTGATGATCAGCATATGTATGTGTGCGCGTGCGTGTCTGTGTGTGCGTGTGTTTGTGTGCGTGTGTTTGTGTGTGTGCGCATCGGGGGTTGCGTGCGTGTGTTCTCATCGCTGTCAGTCTCTGTTTAGAAACATTTGAAAAAACATATTGAATAAGAGGGAAAATAAAAAGAACACAAAAAAACACAATCACAGCATTTCTTCCACTGAAGAGAAACTATAAGAAAATGGATGGCTGTTTTGAGTGGGTGTGGGCATGTGGGGTGACATTCCTCTCTGAGGACATTATTATGCAGGAAAGAATAGCATATATTCTATTCTATTCTATTCTATTCTATTCTATAGGCAAAATCAGTGTGGTGCTGGATATAGGGCTTGATTTGAATCCAAAATCAATTTTAGGCCTTGCTAGGTTCTAGGCCTTAAATTGGAAGAACCATTAGTGTAACCAATATGGACAACAGCACCCACTTTATCCACTTTTACCAAAGACACCAATGGTTTGGCAACGTTGCAGCGTTCCTCCTCTCATGTTTGGCAATGATACATGTGCACATCTTGCAGTTACTGACTTTTTAAAACGTTTAAAAAAATAAAAAGCCATAGTTTAGTCTGAACTAAATATGTACTTTGTTCATTCACTGTCTGAATTGAGAGTAAATAGAAAATGATCTATTTCAGCTCATAGTAAAACGAAGTGTGCAATTCTGCTCAATTGTGACTTTGCCCAGATCAGTGAAATTCAATCTCTTTCATTCATTCCGAGGAAACAGGCAGCACATACTAAAACAGGCTGGTTTACAGCCACAGCAGAGAAACAGAGAGCAAGAGGTGCACTGCAGAGAGGGAGGGGAGACAGACAGAATGTGGGATTTATCTTCATGTGCACTAGAAAAAAAAAGAAGAAAATGGGCAACCTCTTCCATTTGATTTTGTTTCCTCTGTACTACAAGCAGCTGACCTTCTCTGGTCGCCTCTGGTTTCAGGCAGACAGTCTTGTAGCTGGGTGAGAAACATGTCTGTGGTGAATGTTAGGAAAGAGAGAGGCTATTCCTTTGCTTCTCTCATTTACTATGATACCCACAACGTGACTTATAAGCCACTCAGACCAGTGGGTCCATTTCGGGTGCAATTTTCTTGCTGGTCAAAAAGAACTTTGAGCCGGGCAATGTAATCCAAAAGCAAATAGAGAAAGGCTTGAGCTCTTGTCCATTTCCACTCAAATCAGCTCACATTTCTTGAGAAAATGAAAATATGGAATGTCACGGATATTTCCGAGCATACTATTCTACAGACATACAGTATATGACTGTCATCAAGCCCAAATGAAGCAATTGTTCTCCCAACAGCGTTAACTTGAAGAGTTAAAACACAACATTTTCCAGAACACTCACTGGCACCTTTACTTTTATTTCCCATTACTCTGCAGGGTTCCTGTCCGTATTGTCTTAACATAATACGTCTGGAACTGTTCGAGTTATACCTTAATCTGGTCTGACACATGAGCCAGCTGAGGTAATAAGTCATTATGCTCAGCCTTTATTTAAAACTGTATTGTATTTTACTGTACGAAAAACATCTTTACACCAGTTTTCCTCTTTAATAAATGATGTTATGCTACTGCACATGTTGAAGTGAGCTCAGTAAATCCACAGATTAAATCCTGTAAACAACTGTTTAGTCTTCCTGCTTCAGTTATACCTGCATGGCTGGACTTATATGAGCTTAACCCTTTATCAGGCAAGTGACTATTACTGGTCATTTCTGTGCACTCTATATCCAGTATGACGGCAGTCCCGCGCCTCAGTAAGGTTAAGAAGCATGTGGTCTTCAGCCAGCCAATCAGCAAAGATCAGCATACATCACAGAACACATCACGGTTTGATCTGTCCCTCTTTCAATGGTCTAATGTCATATGAAGTTATCATGTGTATGTTGTAATGTTCTAAGATACAGTACATGTTCCTCTCACCAAATATATGTTTTTCTTGTATTTAGAAGAAGTAGAAGAATCATACATTATTAGGCCACACAAGGGGAAATTTTCACCCATTCCAAATTTGAATACAGAAACATGTTAGTACATAACACACAGCGCACACACAGCGTGGAGCAAAATAATGTTATGAGGAATAAATTCAGTTTTTCTTTAATTGGTGGTAAAACAACACACATAACAAGCATCAGTTCCCAGATTGTTATTTTATATGAGGGATGATTAACAAATGTCAAAGTTGTTTTGTGTAAACACAACTGTGAGCACCATTATCATTACATCACCAGCATCATTCTCACCTGACCTGATCTGCTAAGGAGCTGCGATTTCAGCCCTGTTATTACAGATTAAAAATTTAGTATGGCCACACACACACAGACACACACACACACAGATATCATTTTATTATATTATTGTTATTTATTTATTATATTTTTTACCTCATTTAACCAAATTAGATATGCATGGCATAGTAAAGCTGCATACGAATAAAGGAAGATGAGACTTTCATAATTTGAAGTCCAGTGATCATTTTTGATTTTGTGGATGACAAGCAATAGAATGGGGTGGGGGGTGGGGGGTGGGGGTCTGTGGTAAATTACACAGAGGCCTGCAATATCGTATGCATGGAAAATGAAATGTGCTCATGCAGGTTGAGTCTTCCACCATGACTGGGAGTGCTACATTACTTCTGCTCTCCCTCTCACATCTTTTCTCACAGCCATCTGTCTGCTTCCTGAATATAAATGGAGAATTTAGATGGTACAGTTCCAGCTGCCACAGCTACAGCTGCTACTGCATGGTGCTTGTGATGTTTCCAGTATTTCTCTATGCATCAAACCAAGTAGGTTTTATCCTAAGACGCTCGATATTTTGTTCAGTGTCCTGGGTTATACAGTGCACTTCCCTAAAGAGCGGATGCAGTCCATTGTGTATATAGAGGTGTGGTGCAGTGGCCAGAAATGACAATCGCCTCTCCATTGTGCCAGCCTTCCTCTTGTTTCCTGTGTCGCCCTCTCTGGAATAACACCCCACCTCTTCCACACTCTGTCTTCATTTCATTTATTAGCTCTGCCATTGGTTCCTGCATAGTTGGAGCTATTTTACCTGGTGGGTACTATAGCAGTGTGCGTACCCACAGAGGCTTCCTGCAGGACAACAGTTGAGTCACAAAGTAATAAATGTGATTTTCTGCTGACTGGCATGTCAGATCCTCCCTCCACCTCTCCAACACACACATCCGTTTCTTACTCCCAGCCTCTGCACTGAGTAAACACAGTCTCACGGCTGACATCAAAATAGCAGGAAGTGTGCTGTAAAATGGAACGCTGGGAAGTGAAAAACAGCAGTTTCAAATGGAAAAAGAAATTCCTCTGTCTGGGCGCGAAAAGGAGACATTTGGCTGCAGACAGCAGGCTTCCATATGGTGCTGTGAAGTGTCAGCCTATGAGTGAACCGTTGATTCTGACTCATGTTGTCATTGTTCTCATCGTTCTGGTGTCCAGTGAAACCTGATATTATCTGTCTGAGCAGACTCAAATGTGTGTTTTTACTTATTAAGAAGAAGAAGAAGAAGAAGAAGAGGAAGAAGAAGAAGAAGAAGAAGAAGAAGAAGAAGAAGAAGAAGAAGAAGAAGAAGAAGAAGAAGAAGAAGCACCTTTATCAATCCACAATGGGAAAATAATTTCCCTCGCTCAAGGGCCCAAATTGGGGGACATCAGCAGACCGGTGGCGGCGCCTCTTCCAATTTTCGGCAAATCCGGGGTATAAACCGGCAACCTCACTTTCCCAAGCTTTGCAAGAACCAATTTGGTTTCTGGACAAAAAAATCCAAAAACACATCATTGTATTTTAGGTTAAGGTAAAAGCTTTTCTCATTAATGGCAAAATGACAAAACCAATCAATGTGTCTGTGACGCTCTTTTTGGCAATAATTACATAAATGTGTTGTATATCTTGGACCATTTATAAGATGTCCTTCCAATTACAACTTTATTAATTTTTTTTGGATAACAACAGAGCATTAGAGCACAAATATCAAATATAGAGTATACCAAATAAAGAACACTCTCAATGATGGTTTTCATTTTGTTTATGTTAGTGAAACCTGTACAAAACTGGTTATCATAAACGAATCCAGTTTGCTGCTTTCTTATGAGCATCACCCAAGCAACTTCACACAGATGACCTACCACAGAAATGTATTGCAGATACACAACCTCGTAGGCAGCTCCAAGCATACGTGTAGGCTGTGAGTTATGGAATATGTCTCCTTGCTGCTCATTTGCACACTTCACCTACACGCACTCTAAAGAGTTGTGATCACAGTAAACACAGAGTCATACGGAAGAAGAAGAAGAAGAATGGTTTATAAATCCACATGAGGGGCAATTCGTTTTCTGCACTATGACCCATTCCACATATGAATACCGGTCCCAGTTTTCAGTCAATCCGGAGTATAGACAAGCGACCTCACGTTCTGAAGCCCAATGGTGGTCCGAGTCTGGGATGGTGGCGCTTCACCCAAATCTTCGGCCGACCCGGGGCTTTAACCGGTGACATCTTGGTCCCAAGCCCGATTCTCTGGCCTCTTCGCCACCACCTCCCCGTAAACCCTGGTATGTGCTGTGAATTGTCTGAGCACTGCCGTGTCTTAGTGATTTCAATTCTTTTACATACGTAAGATATGAATATAAGTGCAATGTTACACGTTTTGCTTACTATGAACATTTGAAAAAGTGAAAGAAGTAAAGCTTTTATCTTAATTCATCATTATTTTATTAATAATTCAAACAAACATTACAGAAAATATCTCACAAGATGACAAGCGTACTGTATGTGCATGAAGTTCGTTTCTTTGTCTTTACAGTTCCAGATGTAGTAACTAAAGGAAGAATATTTACATGCCAATTACAACAACAACTTGCCAGTTCATGCCTTCAAACAACTACCATTTGATGCCACGCAGTGCAACCACCATTCAGACACACCCTTTCATTTCTGCTGAGGATAACAGCAGCTTAATCAAACACATACCAAACAAACCTTAAGGCAAACCCATCCAACACCTGACAACATCAGGCTGTGGATACAGAGCATGTTAATAGTTTATTGCATAACGCCTGCTGTGATGTTGACAGCATGCACAGAATGAAAGGAAAGGATAGAAGAGATGCATGTAAAATCATAAAGTTGTTTTACTGACCTGGAAAGTATACAGCAGTGAAGACAGCTTAAACAGTCATGCACAAGTAAACGCATTATACACTAGTGCATTTATTATTAAAACGTAAAGGAATGTGGCACTGCGATCCCTGTCTCCATGCAGAGTCTGCAGTGGTGCACTTACAGTTAATGCCATCAGCAGAGGTAACTCTTGGTCTTCCTCTCCTAATTAGAGCTTGTCATAGCTTATAGCTAGAATGTTTAGTGACAATGTATCACTGACTCCAGAGGTGCAGATGCAGACATGCTGACATTTCAACTCAACAAGAACTATTTATTGTTGTTCAGTGCATTATTATTATTATTATTATTATTATTATTATTATTATTATTATTATTATTATTATTATTATCTGGAGCCTTATTTATAAAACTGCATGGATTCCAATGTAAAAGTTTTGTTCTCACAGATGTAAGAATGTATGCCTGCAGGAAGATATTCACATTTAGCCACAGAGTCCAAATCATTATGCAGTCTTCTTTTTATTAATACTGACCTAATGTGAATTGTGATAGCACTTCTCCTGCCAGTGTCATCCCAATATCTTCCATAAATTTTCAATACTGAATAGTGCATGAATATAGCAATGCTTTTATAGAGCTTTTATAGAGACCTGAGGGCCTGTTGATGAGGGAAAGATCTCATATTGCATCTGCAATAAAAAGAAGGCAAATTGTGAAACTGTGGTGTAATCACAGAAGTAGAGCACCACAACTATTCTTTTTGTCAGGCTTAGCTGCAGCGATTCCAATGAGAAAAAAATCCAATATGAATGAAAAGAAATAATAACTAATTCATAATTCAAATTTCCAATTTTCCAATTTGTGAAACCTAACACTTTTCAACAACTGCAGTATGTTATTAATTCCAAAATGTATTTTAAATTAACAAAAATCAATCCATAACATGATTGTGATAGTTTTTAGCCTTTAAAAAACAAACTTTTCACTGCATCTGGAATATTTTTTGCTCTTTTGCTGGCCTCACACAGTAAAGTCATTTGAGCACTTACACACAGCAGCTCCCTCCCACAGGGTGAAGGGCGCACAAAACACACAAATTAGATATTGATAGGTACATGAATGAGAGCAATGCATGAAAAAATAAAATCTCTATTGCAGTGGTTCTTAACCTTGTTGGAGGTACCGAACCCCACCAGTTTCATATACACATTCACCGAACCCCTCTTTAGTGAAAAATAAAATATGATATATTTTAACATATGTTATATGGCCAAGCGGGGTGTGTCTTGACCTCCGCGGCGGAGGCTCTGCCGAACCCCTGAGAATCCAGGTAAAGAACCACTGCTCTATTGTCTGTTTTCATTGACTTTACCTAAAAACATTGAAACATGCTGTCATATCTTTTGGAAATGCTGCTGTGAACTCCAGCATTGTAAGCTACATCAATACCTGAACCAGACCATGAAATCCTGAAGGGAGTAATAAAAGGACACGATTTCTAATCTTTCAAAATAGGGCCTCTGGTTCCCAGAGAAGAAATAAACACCTGATTTAATATTTAATTACCGAGTAGCACTCTTGATCTCTGTTTATACCAGATCTTGCCAAGAGAGTAATTTCCCATGAGGGCTAGTGTTTGGAAGCAACAAATCCATCTTAAATTAATCTTATAAGTGATTTTTGGCCAAGCCCACTAATTTCTTACTCTGTTGTGGTGAGATATTTAACACTGCACGACAAATACTCCCTGACAGAGTACTGGTTCTGTGCAGTGGTTACAAGTGACAGTGCTAGGCATCACAGTCATCACAGCAAAGTTCACAGTCATAACCCATTCCTGCAACCTAATCGTCAATGTTATAATATTATGATAAAGCAAACAGAAAAAAACCTAAGACTATGAGGGTTAATGGGAGCTGAGGGGTAGAGAGGTTGTTATACGTGTTATACGTAACTGGCAGGGTCCTGCCTATAAACATTCACCAGTGGTCTTTTGCCGTGATTGAAATCAGTAATCAGATGTGTACTCTTCTGTTTACAAGACAGATTAATCCTCAAATGCAAATCATCCTAAAAATGCAAAAAATAAAAAACAACTGACTAAAATATCAACATTATTTGACCCCTGTGTAGTTGTTTGCCCTTCACATCTCAGATCTCACCTTTTGCTGCCAGCCAGAGAATCATGACATGAAAACTGGAGAGGAGAGTCTGTTTAGCCATTTCTGCTCCACTTGGCCTCATGTCCGGCTCTTAATTGCACTTCACACTGGTAATGGGGCTGGGGTTAACGCTAATGTGGAAAAGACTGTTTAATGTGAGTGAATGTGTGTGTAGCTAAGGGTTGGCCTGTCCTTCAGTTGGAGAGATTTAGCTCTTTATCCACCTGAGTCTAAAAGGTTCATGGGTCAGTGTCTGCAACTCCAGCTCGTTCCATGATATCAACACAAGCCTGTGGCATCACCTCTTTTTCCGTCTCCTCCGTCTGTCCCCAACATACACTCGTCCTGCATGCTTTACAGGCCTGATAGCCCCTCAAAGCATGAGCCCAGAACACTGAGTTGCACAGGAGCCTTGCCAAGAATATTTTTATACCAAATCAAGACAAAATGCAGTCACGTACAATTCAGATTTGCACTTTACAAGCGATAAATACCTGAACAGTTCATCTACTGGTATTTAACTCCATTCACCTTGAACTGTGCTCCAGTAGCCATCTGGCTCCTTATTTATCCCTGCATATTGATCTACAACTAAGCTAACCCTCCCCACAGGCAATATATATGACTTCACCCTCTATTCCCCAGTTAACCCGCAGCAAAGCAGCCATTTAAGTTTGGGAGCTTGGCCAAGGCTATATCTCAAAAGTGAAAAAGAGGGAGTGAGGTGAAGATTTGGGTCTATGACTAAAAGTGCTGGCTTGCACCCAGCTGAACAGTCGGGGTCAGGGTAGATGGAGCAAACAGCTCGAGTTGTGTGAGCTTTAAGCTGACGCTGTGTTTGTGTGTGTGTGTGTGTGTGTGTGTTTCTCAGTTTCCTGGTGTAAGGTTTCAGTTTTCATGCTGATGGTAGGAAATGCTGATTTAATTTCAGCCTGCCTTGAGTGCTTGTGGAATTCAGATTTACAGCCCTTGATACTTAAAGATAATACGTTGTGGCTGGAGCAAATTAGCTAGAAGAGCATGGAAAGTTAACATTAATGCTAAAACTGTAAATACAAGGGTCAGGGCTGAGGCAAATGTGAAGGGTCGAACATTAAGTGTTAAAAGTTGAAGCAGTGTTAAAAGTTGCATTAAAAGTTGCATTGCACCAAATGAGAGTAGTTATACACTGTTGCCCATAAAGTTGGCATGAAAAACAAAATTTTATTGATCGATCTCTTCCAAACATATCACAGTGAAAATGAAACCACAATTTACCTACCTCCCAAAATTGGGAGTATTGAACAACAAGTCTTTGTTTCAGTTTTTCAGTCTTGGTCAATTTTAAAGGAAACATATATTATATAAAGGAATAACAAGCATAGGAATGGTCAATATTACTTGCTCCATAGGGTTTATGGGCAACAGTATACTTAGATACAAAATAATTCTCCATTAAATTTGCAAAGATCTAGTGTCTAGGTTCAGATTGGTTTGGTGCCTATGACAGAGAGGAGGGAAAGATTTCCCTGTTTGTCTGTCCAGCTTTTCATCACACATACACTCGTCTCCTTTTTGACCATGGATCTTCTGGATGAGCTCATTGCAATATAATGGTCTATAACCATTCTGAGCCATAACAGAAGATGTCATTATACTGTACGTTCCTTGGCAGGGTGGCTTTTCTCGTCTGTTCTGTCTCACTGAGCAGGGTGGTGCTTTTCAAAGAAGACAGGTCCATCACAAAATGAGATGCTAAGGCCATTAACTTTTATCCTTCACACAGATTATGGATTGAAGCTGGAACCCTGGCTCTGCTCAGTGTGGATCTACACTGCACTATGGAAAGCAAAGTTAACAGAGACAATGGAAAGGTAATACTAGTAGTTGATTCTTTTTTAAACATATAAATTATGTTATTATGGTACAGAATACAGAAAATGAACACTTAAATTGCAACAGAAACTGCTAACTGGCAGTGCATTAGAAACTGCAGCAAATCCAAACACGTTCATCACAGTACCATATGCAGTATGACAGCATTGAAATAAGTCTGAATATTGATTGATATGATTTACAGGGATAACTACAACAATAATTCAAATTACAATTACAATAAACTTTACAGTGATCAAATTAGTCAATTGGCATGTATTGTACCACACAAAAGTGCATGACAGAAGTTGCCTGTGATACATAACAGCAATTTATTTGGAAATTAAGTATGAGTACTTAATGTTTGTAACTCCATAAACCTGTTAGTCAAAAGACCAAAGCCTCATCAGGGTATTAAACGTTAATGTGTTGGGCTCGCATATGAACAGCATGCACATTCAGAACATTTCTCACATCAAATAACGTGTGTGTCTTTCATGCATGTGGTTGGAAGTCAGGGACAGAGCTTTAAAAAACAGCCAGTAAAAAGTAAATCACACAAAATACCTGCATAGTGTTAGATTACAAGCAGCCCTTCTACTTTATAACACTTGAATTCATTTATTTTATTGTTGCATTTTTATTTGTCATGGAATTATCTGTCAACAGGACATGAATGCTGCAGCCTCTACTGCTCAATAACAATACCTGAATGTCAGTATCTAGTTCAACAAGACTAGTGTCATAGAGATGTTCCTCTGCACATATCTGATACCAAATGATAGGAGACAACCTGAAATACAGGATATATTTTATTAAAACTACAGACATATTCTGTTCTGTGCATTAAATCGGTACCTGGTGTGGGTCAGTTACCCACCAGTGACTTTACTCCTTTTAAAATCACAGCTCACTGTCAGCGTTTAATAAAACGTATTTCTATAGCTGATTATTATGCACCAGAGCAATAAACGTTTTAGTTGTTGTGTCCAACACTGGACCAAAATATGATCTAACAGTTAAAAAGAAATCACACTGACACGTAGGTTTTGAGTCATGTCAAAAGAGAATCCATCCCAAAAGAGACAGCGTAAGAATAACCAACATTATGAATAAACCACGGCTGCATGCCTACATTTGAAATGATTCCTCACACCACATCCACGTAACTGGATGTTTAGAGGAAACATCATGAAGCATAATGTGAAAAAAAGGGATAAACCCACACACTCAGAGAAGGGAGCCAACGCAAGACAGGAGAAATATAAAAGTGCAGCAGAACCGTCAGCACAGCAGCTGTCAGTCAGTGTCAGTCAACTCCTGGGACACTAACGACAGAGTGTGTGTTGGTGGATGAAAGACTTCCTGGCACCTCGCTTGCCTGGAGGGGAGAGAGAGAGAGCAGGAGACGAACACAGCAGGCTTTGCCCCGGGGTTTTTCACTTCATCTCTAGAACCATGTGCAATGTTTTGATTTCCATAGGCGACAGAGCTGGCAAAGACGCTATGCGTGAATCAGAGTACGTCAGTCCTGCTGTGCGCCTCGACGCATGTGCATGTCTCCTTCATTCACCTGTCACTTCCCCATGTCGTTCCCCTTCACTGATGTTTTATTTTTACTGTCCTGTATTTCTTCTCAGCGAATAGAGAAGCAAAGGCAAGGCGACCCTGGGAATGCAAGAACACAGCCTTTTGTAAAGTTCCCTGGATAGTCCGTTCAAGGAGAAACCAATGAAAATGACTATAAAACGATATTACAACTGCATGTTGACTAACTGTGATAAGTGCATTGGGGCCTGTGAGGAATATCAATTACTATGACTGTCTGTGATCCTCCCATCCCCTTATTGTGAGACCACTGTGGGACTGTGTGATTGTGAAGGGGCTGATTGTGGTGTGTTTGTACAGCCATATCTACTGACAGCTGGTGTTTTTTTCCATATGTGTTGAACTTTGCTAAGTACAATATATAAGGCTGCTGCCTTGACTTGATGTCATTTCCCCACATGGACGCTTTTCAATGCAAGAATGAGTGAAAGAGAGTGGGAATAAAAGAGTGGAGGGGGGGGACTGTGAAACTATGACGGAATTAAGTGCCTATGAAAAATGTGTGCACGGGTGTGTACACACCAAAGTGAGCCGCAACTACAGAGACACAGCACAGAGAGGCAGAATGGGATGAGCCCAGAGCTGTCAACCAAAACGGAAAAAAAGACTGCGAGCAGCACCAAAGCAAGTCAATGTGACAGCCATGAAAATATTATGGGCAGAATATGCTGCAATTTGCCCACCCCCTCCCTAACCTGGAGAAAAAAAACTGACAATTTGTCTTTTGAAGGTTAAAATGAGCATTTTGAATTTCCATGAGGAAAAGGTCTGGGTTAGCATCATTAAAGGCACTGGGAGGAAAAGCTAAGAAGGCCCATGGCCCTTCCTGCACCACTACCTGGCCCAAGCTCTGAAAACCATTAAGGCTCCATCTGTCTGTCATGACCTTGGTATATATATACACTTCACTTCATGATGTTTAAAACCAAAAACAGATGCATAGTTCCTTTAAAGAGAAGTCTGAGCCACCTCTTGGAGCTAATGGATCTAAAGTGTGAATGCTGCCTTCGAGGAACTTAACTTTGCGTGTAATAATAATGAGCCGACTGTCATCAAATAAAAATACCATACAGAGCCGGCAGTCCTACCAAATCATGAAGACTGACAAAAGCAGTTACTGAAATACTAAATATTCAAGTCCCTTGGTACTGTGTCTATTTAGGATTGTGTTGTACAGTTGATGATAAGGCGCCGAAAAGTACCACAAACCTGTTCTATTGCACAGACTTTCCATGTGTCTTCTCTGGGATATGTTAACACACAACAAAATAAAAACAATAAATAAAATCCTATAGAAACAAGAAATAATAGAAATAGAAAAACAGAAACATATTTAAAGATGAAAATGGTCACACCAGGCAGACGAAGCAGTGGATTTTTCGAGCTGTAACTCACTGATGTGTTGTGTTAGACTTTACACACAAGAAAACTAGTTTATTCAATTTACTAACATTAACACATGTATGATCATTTCATTAGCTAAATAAATTTTTGTGGATAAATTACGGTGCAAAAATTTTTTTTTATATAGACATGCACTTTTGGATTTTATTTAGTATTACTTTGTCAAGCACCAGTTATAGGTTTACAAAACACTAAAAGGTTCAGTTGCACTTTTATACTGCATGTCTAGATAATTTAAATTATATAAACTAAAAATAACAAATTGTTTCCAAATCATTAAAAAATATGTAAACAGCTATACTTGCTCAAAAGTGACAAATGCATTCAAAAGGTTCAAAAGTTTCATCATTTTGGAGGATGCACTTTGTTGTCCTGGTGATTTGGTTTGTGTTATACCAACTGGTGGTTTGATTTATTCTGTCCTTCAGCACCACAGACTAAAACAGTTGAATCTGCAACTCTCTAAAACAGGGTTTAGTTAGACGAATGGATGAATTTCAGCCTTCATGAAAGTAGAATTTGTTCTTGTAGTGTTATATTACATTGTGTTAGCATGACCTAACTCTTACTTTATAACATCTGAGAGCACAATGCAAACAACATTCTATAAAAATGCTTTTAACAATGAGACTGTGGTGCAGTAACAATCATATTACTATACAGTGGGAATACTATTCAGGAAGTGTTCAGACATTATGACATTTGATTGTGCTGTCCCTCTTATTTTGAATGGATAGTTTTTCTCCATCTTTAGTCTACTCTCCATCATCATTAATGAATAAAAATGCATTTTTTTGTAAAATCACGCATAATAAAGAAAAAGAAAAATGAAAAAAAGTGAAAGAAAGTTGTCAGACCCTTTATTCAACAGAAGCACATTTTTTTCCATTAATCATTTGTACCTTGTCATATTTCCCATCCCTGGTATAGGGGTGATCTGCGATCTGCTGGGGTGGGAAGGGGCAATGACTGACTATGTCACAGGGAATATTAACCATGGATATTCCCTTTATATATATATATATATATATATATATATATAACTCACGCATTTAATGCACATATATATACTGTATATAAAACTCACAACAACCTTCCCTGGTAGTAGCTGCTGCTGCTACTGCTGCTGTAACGTGCTCACAGAAATAGTTTCAAATGCATTTTATCCATGTGTGGTATATTTGACACAGTCACAGTTCAAATTTACAAAGCTGAAATCCATCATGCCGATCGGGAACCGAACCCTTGGCTTTGCTCCTCACTCAACCCTCTGTTTAGACAGATTAATTCATCAGAGCTTATCCAGGAACCAGAGGTCCAGAGTCCATTTCCCCACTGCATTCGAGTGCAACACTGGTCCCAGACCAGCCCTTAGCAGCTGATTATTCTGCACTCACAGTTTACTGCCCTGCATTGCCATACTCTGCCTATGTTGTATCCTTAGAGAGAGAGAGTGAGTGAGTGAGTGAGTGAGTGAGAGAGAGAGAGAGAGAAAGAGAGGGGGGAAGGAAATGCACAGGATACAATCCAGCACCCTATAGGAATTCTCTCCCACAGAGTGGAAGTGTTGTCAGACTGCTCAAACAGTGGTTTGTGAGCCAGTATAGTTTTCCAAATGAGGAGAGGAGACATGGAGAAGCAGAAAAGCAGCCTGTGGGGAGTAAAGTTCATGAATGAGCAGAAGCCTTCTGCCTCTGGAGCATAGGTACATATACATCTTTATATTTTCATGGATGAAATTATTTAATTACTTAAAGCAATTATTTAATTAAGTATATATTATATTTATTTTATTTTTTATTTTTTAATCTTTCCTGAGGGAACACTCCCAAAGGAATCAATAAAGCTTCTATCTATCTATCTATCTATCTATCTATCTATCTATCTATCTATCTATCTATCTATCTATCTATCTATCTATCTATCTATCTATCTATCTATCTGTCTGTCTTTCTGCCTGCCTGCCTGCCTCCCTGCCTGCCTGCCTGCCTGCCTGCCTGCCTGCCTATCTATCGATATTTAAATAAACAAGGTTCTGTTGACTATTGTGTTCTATCCACTGATATTTGTGTCACAGTGTCATATGCATCAGTGTCTGTGCCGTCATGAAGATAATGCATCTCAACATTTTAAGATGAAAGTCAAATACATACATACATCTGAATGTATGTATGTGATCAGTAAGTCTATAGAATTTTATTATGAAATCAATTCAGCTGACGCTCATCTGTGAACATCTGTCCACGTTTTTCATTAATGAAAACTGTAATATGTGTCTCAGTACTTTTTCCTCTTGTCTCCCGTCCCTGCGTGTGTATTATTAAGTGAATGCACTTTTTCTATACTATACCAATAGCTCGGTTTCTCTAATCCCTTAGAGTGAGGTACATAGGCCTCCCTCTGAGTGCAGGCTGCTGTCACAGAGCGAGAGTGCAGGCTGCAGAAAGAGACAGAGAAATAGAGAGAAATGGAAAAGGTAGGTCTGCAGCCAGCAGTTGTGCTTTTATTGGCTTCCATTTAAGCACTTACAGTTAGACTGGGTAGGAGACGCCCTTGGGCTCCACTGCCTTTTCAGACCACCTTATAACACTCTGTCTACCTCCTGCTTTACTTTCAAAAATCCCCTTCACTTACCATGTTCCTCCTCTGGCCCCCATATATGTGCCGTCCCCCACATTATGACCTCCAGTTACACCCCACTGGGTTTCAACTTTTCACATGAAGCTACAGAAAGAAAATGACACCCAGCTACAAATAAAGAGCTTTCAACAGGATGCACACACATCTCTTCCTCTCTTTAAAGAGATCAGAAACATGTTGGATAACCTCAGACCATACGCATTACCACAGATGGTCATACAAACACACACACACACACACACACACACACACACACACACACACACACACACACACACACACAAACACAGTGTGATTGATGGGCCATCACATTAGTGACTTAACTGACTATTCATGACGCGATGAGCCAGTGTAATACCGCTGTCTTTGCACGTGTCATATATTTGTCTGGCCAGCTGTGTGAGAAAACATGACTGGAGGATTTGTGTGGTGACAGTCCCAATCAATCACAATGGCCACTAGAGTGCATAGTTCAAGAGCCGTTTGGCAGTGGGCTTCCCTGGGGGCCTGCCAAGGCAAAGAGACTGAACTGGAGTAATGATTGCCATTAGGCAGCTTTATGAATATTTATGACAAACATCTGCACTGAAAACATTGCACGAATGCTACACAAGATGGTGAGTGAGTACAACCATCCCTTACTCAGTCAGGCCATGGACTCATGAGCCAGACAAACAGGAGCAGGACAGCTTGTGTTGGACAAGTGTCCAGCAGGGTAAGACGTCACAGGTGAAGATCCACCAGCAGGTGGACCAGGTGTCTGAGGTCATGCTCAGCACCTCAAGTCTTCAGGGCCTGCTCGACCAAAACCACATGTCTAACTGGATGGGTTAAATGGATGTTTCTTTCCTGCAGATGTTCACATGCTCACGAAGATTAGCAATGAAACACTACCAACTATTTTAAGAAAATGTGGAAATGGATACAAAGACCAAAAGGATGGATGGGTTGGATACAAAGGATGAAAACATTCATTCATTCATTCATTTTCTACCGCTTTATCCTGTTAAGGGTCGTGGGAGGAGCTGGAGCCGATCCCAGCTGACATCGGGCGAGAGGCAGAGTACACCCTGGACAGGTCGCCAGCCCATCGCAGGGCCAACACAGAATACATATACAAACAAACAACCATTCACACTCACATGCACACCTAAGGACAATTTAGAGTGGCCAATTAACCTAACCCCCACAATGCATGTTTTTGGGCGGTGGGAGGAAGCCGGAGTACCCGGAGAGAACCCACGCAGACACGGAGAGAACATGCAAACTCCACACAGAAAGATCCCCCGAACCGAGATTCGAACCAGGGACCTTCTTGATGTGAGGCACGAGCGCTAACCACTGCGCCAAATGTGTTGGCTGGTATTGTAAGGAATGATTGGTTCAAAGAACTACATTCCTCTCTGCACTTCTGAATTTGCAAACAAGTAATTTACTGCAACAGGGAGATGTGTTCATGTGATCCTGAAATGTTGACTTGATGTGTATCACTTTATTGATTCAGTAAATTCTGTGCCAACAGCATGACTCATGCAACTTCATAACATGGCTGCATTTTCCACTGTAATACAGTGACAGTAACTTTCTGTCATATGCAGGGCCAGGGCCAAAGACAAAATTGTCAAACTGAAAAACACAGTTAGGATTTTTTCTTTCACTTGGTGCTATATTAGAATCGTGTCAGTAATCAACATGGGTGATTCAGGGGACACGTGGGTAGTTAGGAATATTTGAGGGGTGTGTTTGAAATTGATTAGAGACGAGTTGAAACTTGCAAAATACCGGTGTCTGCCACATTCTTAAACCTGCTTCATTGGTATTCACCAATGACAGGCCACCTTATCATTTACATGACAACAAATCTTTACCTCCATATTTTTCTTTTTCTGTAGTGCTGCTACAGAACAACATTCTGGTACCTGCTTGGTACCTTTATGAAAATGGGACATCAAAGTATGACCTCAACTACATGTGGTTTGCTGTGTAAACTGGGGTAAATGGAAGCTAACAGTTATTAGTTAAGAGTTAAGAAATCTAATTACGTCCTCGGATGTCCATGGCGTCCTCGGATGTGGCCCGCGCGTTTCTTTCTGCGTGGGTTGCGCGTTTTGGCACCCCGTCGGACATCACCTCTGACAGAGGTCCTCGATTTGTTTCGGAGCTCTGGTCAGCATTGGCGAGGTCCCTGAGCGTGCAGGTTCACCGTACTACCGCGTACCATCCTCAAGCCAACGGCTTGTGTGAGCGTTTTCATCGGTCGCCCAAGGCAACCCTGCGCGCTGCACTCACGGATGGTAAGTGGGTAGATCGTTTACCTTGGGTGATGCTGGGCCTGCGTTCGGCTCCTAAGGAGGACCTGGATGCCTCGCCTGCGGAGTTGGTCCTGGGACAGACACTCCGTGTTCCGGGTGTATTTTTACCAGAGAGTGCTGCCCCACATTCACATCCTGCAGCGCGTCCTTTTTCATCCAAGACTGTTTTTACAGTCTTGGATGACCACTCTTTTCCGCGTCCGTCGTGCCTACGGAGCTCACGAATGCTCGGATCGTTTTCCTGCGTCATGACGCGCATCGGTCACCCCTCAAACCTCCTTACGACGATGGCCCGTTTAGAGTGCTGGAGGCGGGCTCTAAGTGTTTTGTGCTCGATGTGGGTGGGCGTAGAGAAAGTGGGACCGTGGACAGGCTAAAGCCAGCACACATGGTGGCTGATGAAGTGTTTTGTCCGCCCCAGGTTCCCCGTCGGGGTCGTCCACCTTCCCCAGCAGGTTGGGGGTTCTGGTGTGACGGCTGTAGCGGACCATGTTACTCCAGTCTACTGCCGGCATGGACGCCCGGCCCGGCCTGTGTTTAGTGTTGAAGGGCGGCGCAGTCACTATGGTAGACTTATCAAGCCTCCTGCAAAGGACTGACTTTTTGCCAGGAGTCCCCTCTGGGTGTTCGGGGTGGGTGGGGGGGTTGTGTGGCGAACACTCTGGGGTATGTCTCTCACCCAGGAGGGTTATGGGTAAGGGGGCGTGGTTTTGGTCCTTGCTTTTTGGCGCTTCCCGCCATGTCTATTCATTCTGTTCTGTTACCTGAGTAAAGCTGTTGATTCACCTCACCTCGGAGTCTCTCCTCATTTGCCACAGTATATACTTTTATATAAAAACGTTAATTTCTTAGTTACAAACAATCTCATATACTTTAAAGATTCCTTACAAAGATATAATGTAAAGCGTTTTCGCTTTTATCATTTGTATTACTTCAAAGGATGTCTGTTTCCGACAGACGCTGTATTCATCTGAATGGTTGCTACTTTAACGTGTGAGACTCCTCTGACATACTATCTTGTATAATTGAAAGTCATCATGAAAAGAAATGTCCTTTATCTAGTTTAATTTAGTAGTCGTTTTTTAATTGTGTTAATTACACTTAAATCTTATTTTAAAGTTATCGTGAAAAGAAATAATTGTGGTATAAACAAATAGTCTTTTGAAAAAGAGCTGATTAATGTATACACATGCGCAGAAGAGTTGTTGTGGAATATGCGTCTTCCTTGCCACTGGGTGGCAGTGCCTGTTACGGACGGGCGCTGTTACTTTGTTACAAGAGAAGAAGTGTAGTTGACGGAAAGAAGAACGTGGGGCGAAAGTATTAACTCCAGCACTTTTTTATGTTGTTTGCAGATGAGGGAGGTGATACATAAGCACATAACAGAGACCCACGGAAACTGTTTTGTCTGTAGTTTCGCGATCGGATGGTTTGTAGCGCACTACTGTTGACGGCCGATCAATAATTAGCTAATAAGCTAACAGCTAAAGCTAGCATCTTGTCGTACGCATGCGCGGATTTCTCCCCTGCGGTCACAGGTCATTCGCAGGTCATTGGCGGGTCATCCGCAGGTCACGGTGGCACGTGTCACGGGTCATAAATCAAAAGGTCGTGCTGCCCCACATTCACATCCTGCAGCGCGTCCTTTTTCATCCAAGACTGTTTTTACTCCGTTACCTGTTCACCACTCTTTTCCGCGTCCGTCGTGCCTACGGAGCTCACGAATGCTCGGATCGTTTTAATAAGCTAACAGCTAAAGCTAGCATCTTGTCGTACGCATGCGCGGATTTCTCCCCTGCGGTCACAGGTCATTCGCAGGTCATTGGCGGGTCATCCGCAGGTCACGGTGGCACGTGTCACGGGTCATAAATCAAAAGGTCAGTGGGTCAGGACCGTGTCACGGGGGTCATAAAACAATTAAAGGAGTCATAAAACAATAAAACCATTATCGAAGGTGTGAAATGAAGGTGTCGGAGTTAATGATATGCAAGGGTGAACATATATACTACTTTCAAAGATTCCCAATTCCACTGGGCCCAAAAATATTGAGAAACATTACATGTGGAGATCGAGTCATTTGTGGTGACAGTAAATAAAGCAGTTTGTATATTCAACATAATATTTATTCAAAATATTATAAACTGTGAAATCACAATATCTAATCTGATTAATGTAATTATATTCTTATGTGTGTGAGGGGGGCCCTATTCTGATGAAGAAGAAATCTTTATTGGTCATTGAACAGTTCACTATATTACAACTCTGCCTTCAACCCATCACACACGTGAGTACAGCTGTGGTGCAGTGGCTGGCCATGCAAGGTGCCTATGGAGCAATTGGGGTTTAAGGGCCTTGCTCAAGGGGCCACAGTGGTGCTAATGAGGCGTGGGGACAGATGGTGGCGCTTCACTTCGCTTCATTTGCAATGTGCTGTATGTCATGCTGGAAACAGGAAGTTGACCTGTTTTAACAAGTTTTGTCGTTTTTGGCAGGATTGGAACCTGCGTGGGGAGGCACAAATGGATTTCTAGTTCATCGCCTTATTAACCACTCGGCCACGACAACTACAGATTCAGCTCAATCAATTTGAATAAAATGGTACAGTTAATTTATTTCAGTAATTCAATCCAATAAGTGAAAAATTCATATATCATAGACTCATTACATACATGTTGAAATATATCAAGCCTTTATTGTATTAGAATTTTGACAATTAAGGCTTACAGCTCATGAAAACCACAATTTCTGTTTCTCAGAAAATTTGAAATTGTGACAAAGTTCAATATTGTAGACTCACTGTGTTACACTCTGAGAGCTCTCATCTTTCCGATGGCAACTTATGCTTGCAAAACCTGGGTCTTAAAGAAAACTGATGAAAAGAAAATCTCTGCCTTTGAAAACATTTGCTCAAAGATCCTAAGAATTTTGCGGACACAACATCGACCGAACAACTATATACACCAAGAGCTGTCTGTTACGGATAACTGGCTCCTCCACTTTCCAAGGAAAGAGAAACTCACTGTTTGGACACATAATGTACCATGATGGGCCAGAGTGGAGCAAGGAACGAGGAGAAGACCAACAACAAGCTGGTACAAAGAAATCACAGAAACATTCAGTGTGTGTGAGGCAGGAAACAGCACTGATAACAGCCATGCACTGATAATAGCTCCTACTTCTACTACTGACTGACCGACGTCTCACCACCATCAGAAATTCAGGGTTATCTAGTAAATGCTGGACCTCACACGATATCGATACTGATGCTTTTTACTGCATTATATAATTACATTAGCCCCTTGACACCTGAATTTATTAACAATTATGTCACAAGTTATTTATTTTTTAGCTTTCAAGCTGATGCTAAAATAAGATTGGAATTTTTAAATTTGTCTATAGCACATATAATATATAGTAATGTATTTTTACTGTATGATCATTTAATTAACATTTGCAAATTAACAACAGCAGGCATAAATGGTAAAAAAATTATACATACATACATACAATATAATCCAGCCGCTATCTCGGCTGCAGTCTGAATGGAAGCAGTGTGTGTGTCCACGTCAATAAGTGTCTGGGTTAACTGACTGATTATTTTAAACCTTGTCCTTTACTCCCTCATTACATTGTCTGTCCATTACTTTTCTCTGGGCCTAAAATGACTTTGACTGTGACTGTGACTGTGACTGTGACTGTGACGTGATGTGACAGAGACACATATACAGATGTTGGCCTCCCTGGGTCATGGCACCACAAGAGGCAAATGTCCTCTTGACAGCAACTGACACACAAGTGAGCAGTGTGTTTCATGTGGTGCCAAGGGCCCTTCTGTCCTCGTCCCTCCTTTCACTTTGTGTCTGGTGCTCTATGGCACTGGCAGGGTTCATATCAAGACTTACTGACTGTCCCATTCCCCTTTGTTATTCATGGAGGAAGTGTCATCCACTCTTATTATTCCAGCTGGGCAGGAGCTGCCTCTGCGTACTTGACTTGCCTGGACTTCAGTGTTTGTCTACAGCTGCTCTGAAGAAAAAAGATAACTGAGCATAAAGATAACAAACAAGAGGAAGTCATTTTACTGTACCTCAGTGGGAGAGAGTCAGCATAAAAAAAGTTGTATGACCCAAATGAGGGTGTTATGCACCACATGGAACACTATCCTCTATGTCTGGGAGGTGGGTGGACCCACCGAGGTGTCAGAAATAAGGTAATCAGTTACATGTAAGGAAGTTGGAGGGTCAAACAGGGTTGGGTTTGTTTTTCAGAGAGACCCTGCCAGCTCCAAGCCTTCAACAGTGCACCAGGATCTTGACGCAAAGCTGCTTCCTGCTCTGAGCCCTGTGAAAGTGATCCAAGCCAGCAACGACAGACTCATCCACAATGTTTCAGGTTGGACCACTGAAGCTCTCTGCGGAAATATTCAATAGAAGTCAAAGCCCCCAAAATCTCGAAAAAATCATTGGCACAGAAAATCACTATTAACTGGCAATAATTCACACTGGCAGAAATGCAACTACAACAACTCCCCCAGCCTTTGTTGTAATTATATACTGTAATGATACAGTGCCCATATCAACGCAATTTGGTAGCTACAGCCAAGCTCTGCTGGTTTTTCGTATTCACCTCCATTACTTTTTTAAATTACACACAGACAACTTGTATATTACTTCAAAGGTTGTTTATGGCCATTTTATGTATTCCGGTCTAAAATGTATATATTATGTTATATTATACATAACATTCACTCAACAAGCATTTTCTTAAAAACACTGATACAGTGTTTCCTCAGACATAAGTGGTAAACAATCCACTTGAATGAATGAATTAGCCACCAATTTATTTGGAGGAAAATCAATTGCCCAGTGGTAAAGTTTCTAATAATCTTGCTACAAAAACCATGACTTACACTGCAGAATGAGTCAGATTTTAACCACTAACTAATATGACTCCTTGTGTTTGTGTGTCTTTGTGCCCCACTGGAAGTGTTGGAACCAGGAAGTTTTCAGTGGCCAGGATGGATCTGCGATCATTCTGGGGTGGCATAGATGTCTATCGTCAATATTTAAGGCACCTAACCCACACACCTGTACAATATTTGGAATGCAGATAGTGGTGGAAGAGGTCAAATAATATTTGGTGTCTTTACTTATTCCTGCAGGTAACTTACCCCATACAAATATAGCACAATACACAGACAGCTGTGCTGAGTATTATTACTGTGCTGAGAGGACATGTTCAGCTCATATAATGGTGATCATCAGCACTATGAGCTCATTCTCACTCAGCGTGTCATCAGGAATACACTGACACTGATGCATACTGTAAATAACAGCTTTTTATTGTCTGATCAAGCTATGGATGCACACACACATACACATACACATACACATTCAAACTAATTCTTATTACTTCTCCATTCAAAAATACATACAAAATCATAATATTTGTTTTTCCATCACCACTGTCACAGAGTCCCCCCACACACACACACAACATGGCCGCCCTTCTAGATGATCTTATCGACTCCGTAAGTGTTCTTCTTCTTCAAGCTGCTGTGCTATCAGCGTACAGGATAGCACTGGACACATACACTCAGGGAACATCCTCAACATTGTTCTGCATGGGGCAACCACCATGTGTGCACAGCAACAGAGAGCAGACTATTTTCACGACTTTTCATGTTAAGCTTCCAGTCACTGTAAACTCTGCTGTGTGGGGTTGACGTGCATTCAGTGCTACCAGCTACTGTAAATGCCAGTCAATACCACTGACAATGCTCTCCAAAGCTTTGTGTTTTTACTGGACATCATGTAGGTGCAGAATTAAACAGCTCTGGCATCGGTTGCAGGCTTCAACATACAGAAATGCAGGGTAGAGCAGTTTTTGTCAGTAAATCACATTGTTTACCCATTTCATTCAGTCACTTAATAATGTTGTTTAATGCTTTGTTACACACAAAGATGCAGCTGCTTCACAACAACTTCTGGTAATGCAAAAAGAAAACAAAAAGCACTTAAAGTGTTAGTGCTTGTTTTGTTTTGTTTTTTTACATCTGTCTGCTGTTCCGTTGTCGCCGTCTTCACAACAACCACATTGTCTCCTAGATGGAGTGACCTCGCCTGACCTTCTTTCACTCTATGTTTCTTTGTGTCACTTTTCAGATCGTGTAGAATTAGCACAGTCAGGCGGAAATAAAGAGTGTTTTCTCATTACTGTTTATCATGCTTTTTTCTTTTGCAGATAATTTGATCTGTCACCACTTGTTCAGACCTCTCTCAGTTTTCTCCTTGTTTGTGTACCTTTGCACCCTGTGGTGCTGATGCTGGCATTGATAGGTGGTGTGCAATGAACAGCACAGAGGAGTGAAAGTACACATTATCGTGGCATTGTTGACTGATGCCATGGTACAATGAAAATTTCTTTTACCTTTTCACCTGCTAGTCATATTATAAACTCTTCTTCTACCCTGAGCAGAATTGTTCATGTGCATGTTCATGTATGCTGCATATGTGTTTGTATCCATGTTTACTCATTCCAATATGTGCTTTTGTTCATGTGTCTGTCCAAGCTTATGTTTGTCCCAGTGTCTGGGGTATATAGCCACAATGTAAGCAGACCTTCATGTTGTCCACTGCATCCAACTAGATCCAAAAAACATCATTATCATTTATTATCAATAAATTATAAATTATATCATTATCAATTATTCATCATTGAATTCCTTCCTGCACATCATTAGAAGATGCTGGCAATCTGTTGGTGCACAGTTATGCTAATTCTGCCATGTCCTATCATGTGCAAGTAATTTTATAATAACAGTGTATCAAATAACTGCTCATAGTGATGCAACAGTCAATAAGTGGATTGTAATCTGGTGGATACACATACAGCTCTAAATGAATGAGCATGTTGCTCTGTTTGCACCAGTTAACTGTTTATAAGTTGATCCCACACACACACACACACACACACACACACACACACACACACACACACACACACACACACACAGATAGAATAATAAGAACATGTGTAAAAGAAGTTGAAGTCTGGAGGTGATTTTGATGGCAACTTTTATTTCACCTTGACTCAGCTTCTCAGCTTAAACACTTTTACAATAAAAAGTACTTAAAATGAAGAATCCAGGCAACTTAAATAAACTCCGCAGTGAGACAACACAGGCTAACCACAACAGACTCATCATCACATAGTACAGTAATGCAGCACTTTATTCACTTCACTCGAGCTTTTTCTAGCTTGTTGTTTTGTTACTGGGTTCGATTCCAAACAGGAAATATCAGTGTGTTAACTTGGGCTTTAGGGAGAAGCTCAGTATGTAAGATTTTCTGTGATTTTCTATGCTTCAGTTGCAGTTGTATTCCACATTCATCCAGCCTTTCACATGTGCTCTCTGTTCCTAGTTGTCATTTCACAGGCCTGTTACCCAGTAGCACTACCTCGTTGTTAGCATATCATGCTGTCTGCTGAAATATAAATTCTCTTTCTTCCCGAGTTCTTTCATATACTGCTGTTATGCGCATCCATTCTTCTCTATACCTGTTGTGTATGGTATTTCATTCTTTTTTTATTATTATTATTTTTGCTAGGTGTCAGATGAGAAAAGGTCTCCAAACTTCTGCTCTTACACTCTATGACTATGTTAGACTGCTGTTTAAAGGCTGCATTAAATCAATGTTTTTTTCCGTCTACATCAATTCTCACCTGTGTGGGGGAACTACAATTTCTTTCAATCTAAACAATGATTAAATATAATACTATTCAAATCTAAAAAGTTGCTTTTAATATCATTATACAGTCTGAGAATTACTTTCAGAGTGTATGACTTCAGAAAATGGTTGCAGCACTTAATTTATTGCAGCTTTAATTATTATTATTATTGACCCCACTAGAACAGTGCATTCAAAAACAAAGCTATTGTATGTGCATGGAACTGCAATAACCTCAGGAATCAACAGAGGCTCGGCCATGTTAATGAAACAACTGCCACATTCATTGTTACACTGAAACACAACCTCCAACCCAGTCAACTGTACCTCTTTGCACAACCAATGCTTCTGTCCTTAACTATCAAAATAAAAGCATTTGAACTACACATTGCGTGAAGAACTGCCTCAACAGGAGAAACTGAACTTGAATATTCATCTCGTAACACGTGTCTATTATCACAGAAGTTCAAATATATGATAATCATTTACAAGTGACCAACAAAATAATATTTACCCCCAGGCAAAATTCCTCATCAATTTGTGTATGAGAAAATACTGTATTTGTTAAGTTGTTGTTAAGTACTGCAGGTACTTTACCAAATCTATGACTTCATTGTGTGACCCTATTGTGCCTGCAGGTGATAATTTTATATTTTACCAATACTCACATACAGCATTGTACACCAGTGTCCTTGACTGTGAATACGAGAGGTAGGTTTTGATTATCTAGCAACTTTTTAGTATCTGCACATCTCACTTCAACCTTAGAGTAAATTTCCTAGAAAGACGATGGGGTTTTACGGAGCATATTTATACCATAGGTACAAAGGCTGAAACAATAATCTTGCATATGAAAGGGCAAGCAGCAGACAGAGGTTCCAGTCAACATTGAACATTGCAGTAGGCGAGCTCTCCATCAGTAGGATTTCAGCAAGTTTCTGGTTGAGACTGACCTCTCAAGAAAAAAATGCAGTATCAAATGCCACATTTGTTCGCTACATTCTGAAGCACTGGCTCATTTACATGATGCACACCAGAGTCAAGGTACAGAATCACTGCTTTTCAGGATCGCGACTGATTTATTAAGCAGCTGGTGTGTGGGCTGCAGGGACGCCAGCAATATATTATATGGCATGCTCCTATATTGCGCCCCTGGTGGGCTGACATAGAAACTATGTTTGTGGTTTTAGTTGCACCATACAGTAAGTTACTATCACTTTGATGCTATTTAGTAATTTGTTCAAACACTTAAAAAATGTCTACAGTCACCTGACAAGGACACATGACCATCTGCAACCATGCAACCCCGGGCGCTGCATGTACTGTATGTACATGCATGTGTGTGTGTGTGTGAGACCACATTTTGTTGTAACGTGTGCTGTATAAGTGTACTATGACATTGACAAATAAAAGCTTTCTTTCTTAATAAACAGTAACACTAGTAACAATGCTCTGGTAAAACATGCACCATTACAGGCCACGTCCTGGTTTAACAATCGTTATAACTGCTTTCTAAATTTCTAAAAGATTTCCAGTTTTCAGTCAAAAAGACAAAATGAACAGAACTGCGATTAAGGCTGTAAGGTGGACAGTCAACCATAAAAACAGGCGGTGATTATCACCCCATGTTATAGAATGGCTGCAAATTCAGATATTATTATTATTATTATTATTATTATTATTATTATTATATTTATTATTATTATTATATGTTGCTACATTATTATTTAATAATAATAATCATTTATTTATCTGTCTGCTTGTGTGTGTGTATAAAAAAATTAAACAAACCATGGAGACAACTCATGGTTTGATTATAAGGACAATAAAGACATCCTATTTTGTTATTTTCCACAATTCCACACAATTTTAAGAGGTGTGTCATTTTAAGTTAAAATTTGCTTTGTTTTTCTGGGACAACTGTTCCCCATTAAGCTGATACCATTCCAACTTTATTCCCTCTTGGCTCCGTGACCTCATCTGATGACTCCCTTACTCTGACTTTATGTTATGATTGGACATGATATGTACAGGGGGTGTTTGTTGTTTTGGCAGACATAGGTTTTGAGGTGGTAGTTATCTGCAAGGGGACAGTTTAAATGACTCAACAGTGTGACCTCACGTTTCTTCTCTTTGGCGTTGTGACTAGAGGACATGACTTCCCCAGTTGGTTTATCAGCTGGAACCACAACACTCGAGTAGACCAGGGTCAAACATCTATGAAAAAAAATACCATTGTCACCAAAGTGGAAGCCTAATTTCTATATACTATACTATACTGCATATACATGAAATAGAGACCATTCCAGTAAACTACAACCTATCAGATCTGATTAAGCTGACATGCGCTCCCGTTGTATGTCTTGTTTACTTGGAAAGACATGCACAGACAAAGACATTACTGTATTATAGAAAGCATTACTTATTCCTCTGAGCTAATGAACTCCTTTATTTCTACAAGCTATTAAAAACACATCAGTGAGTCAGTGTCTCACTGGGTGCTCCCTCATTACCATTAAGACAGAATACTTACAGGCAGAATACAGAATATTGTCGGCATTATAGTTTAAGTTTTAATCCCCTTGAAATCAAGCAGGTTTATATGTTAAAATCTGAGTTTGGCTTAATTGGATGCATCTGAGAAGTGGTATTCATGACTTACACACAAAAATGTAATTTTCCTAACAAATTCATTCAAGACCATGTTGCAAAAATGAGTACACCCCAATGAACGTCTAATGAGCAAAGCTAAATCTCAGAGTATACAATTGTAATTAACAAGAATTCTACCACAGATGAGTCTAATTATTCATTAGACACGTTTCCAGCAGAAACTTAATTATAAAAGGGCATTTCTTAACAAGAAAACCCTTCCCCATTCCATGCTGTCAGTGAAGGCGCCTCATGGAGGAGACATGTTACAAGACCTGAGAAAGAAAATCATTTCTTTACACAAGATAGGTGAAGGCTACAAGAAGATCAGTAAAGCTTTACTTATCAGTCAGAATAGTGTAGCAAAAGTGATCCAAAAATTTTAAAAAGATGGAACTGAAAAGAGTGTCTTCTAATAAGAGGAATTAATGGAGATCGCCAGGCAAGTTCACTGCAGTTAGCCAAAGAGGTAGGAAGCCAAAGTGGGGTGATTGTTTCCAATGACACAATACGGCATACACTGCAGAGGAATGGCATGCATGGGTGTCGTCCACAAAGGAAGCCTCTCCTGAAGCCTCTCCTGAAGCCCATGCACAAAAAAGCCCACCGAGATTTTGCCAGGGCCCATGTTGAAAAAGATGAAGACTACTGGTACTCTGTACTGTGGAGTGACGAAACCAAAATAAATCTTTTTGGAACTGATGGCTTCAAAACTCTTTGGCGTCACAAAGGTGAGGAGTACAAAGAAAAGTGCATGGTGCCCACAGTGAAATATGAGTGGTGGGAGTGCCCTTATGTAGGGCTGCATGCATGCTGCTGGTGTTGGAGAGCTGTGTGTGTGTGTGTGTGTGTGTGTGTGTGTGTTTGTGTGTGTGTGTGTATATATATATATATAAACCAATTGCATCAATTATTGTCATAAATACAGTAGCAAGTCAATGTCTATTAATATTAAAGTCACCTACAATAATTATTTTATTTGTTTTTAATCGCATTGTGTCTATTCTATTCTATTCTATTCTATTCTATTCTATTCACATGCTGCTTTGCTTGTGAGCTCCTGTAGTTTGCATGCCAGATGAGAGAAATGACACACAGTCCCAACAGATTTATGAGTGTGTCTGTGTCATAAGTTATCTGGGGCAAACACCTTGTGGCAACCACCTCATAACTTAAAGGTGAGTAATACCTTTGTAGGACAATGACACCTACAAGTGACTGAAGATGCATCTTTTATGAGAGTCAAATGAAACACGGTGACAAAGTGTTGCATTAAAAGCCAAGTTACTGTACGTGTCTACACCTACAGCAGATGAAATGGATTGAGACAGCATCTTTTTTTGGTTCCCCTATTTAGCGACTGACGTTTTTATGGTGATGGATCTCCTAAACAGTGGCTCTTTATTATATGAAAGGTACCCTTCTAATGACTTTCAGGAAGCAAAAGTGATGACAAATTAAAATTGATTAATTAAGGTACCTCGGTGTTGAAGCAGCCACTTAATCAGAGATCATGCTTATTCCAGGGATTTAGAGTCTGACTGACTTAAACTGATTATGTCTCTGTTCTTTTTTGCCTTTGTGCAATAGAAAATTAATTGTCAGTGACATTTGGTTGGAATCCCACACCACTCTCTATCTCTACTTCCTCAATTATTGGCGGTCTTTTATACTTACTCTGAGTTTCTTTTGAAGACACAAAGCAAACTATTTCCTCAACTGCTGAGGACGACGTATGCTTTTTCTACTGAGTCTGAGCAATCTGATCATCAGCTCCGGCTGAGGCCATATTCTCATCTCATATTTAAGATTGCTGTGTCGGTACTATTACCCAACAGTTTGTGGACAAAAACACACACATATTTGACAGACAGCAAAGAATGGAAAGTCCAGTCCACCTCGATCCATCAATCATCTGGTTTGGGTGCCTGCTCAGACCAGCAGGTCACATGGATGTGGTGTAATTTCTTCTCCTTGTGTACATTGTGTTACACTGAGGGATTATTTTAAAAGCCCTGTTCAGGCTTAGTCACAACAATCTCGATATTATTCTTTTGTCCAAAAAAAAAAAAGACAAACAAAGAAAATTGCTACAAATTGGGATCCATCTTCTTTAAGCTTCATAGTACACAAAGCAAACGGACAACGATGCTGAAAGAGAAAAACACAAGAAACAAGTACATAAAAATAAAAAGAAATAAAAAATAGAAAAATAAAAAGTAGCACAGGTCAAAAGAGAGAAATTAGAAATCCCACTAAAGCCTTTAGAGGCCAGGAAATAGTGCTGACTCTGTCACTGCTGAGATGCATCCTCTCAGCCTGGGTGCATCCTCTCAGCCTGGGTCTTTTCGGCCAGGAGCACTACAGCTTGGGTTGAACATGTCAGTTTGATGTATGTGCCGACAGTAAGCAAACTCAGCATTAGCTTTCACTATCCCCTTTACAACAGAGGGGAGACAAGCTCTCACCTCATTACACCAGAAAGCCATTTGGACAAGCTTCATCTGGCCATTCATTGTTCTTAAATCAAATCAAATGGAAGAGTCAAGATGGGCATTGTCATCTTTATTGTCATCAGAAGGTTACAAAGCATTTATTACATTTAATAGATGTATTCAGTTTTTAGATCACTCTGTTTTCCCCATACATAACAGACCCTTAGGGTGACAAGACCAAACACCTGCTCACTGAAAACAAAGCAGGTAGGGTACATTCCATCTACCTGTTCTGCCTCGAGTTTTCATTAATTTTTCACTTGAATTTTAATTGAACTCACACTCACTATAGGTTGAGTTTAATAAACCCTCCCCATCTCTGAGAATAAAGAGGCATGTGATGTTTCACCACCATCAGAGACTCGGGTCCAGCATTTACTAGGTGACCATTTCCCTAACACTAGATAGATACTGATGTTTTTTATTAATTAGTGACAACAGGCATAAATGGTAAAAAAAAAGGTTCCTCGGTATGAATTACAATTTTTCTCAGTCGCTTTGGTGCATCTCTCACATCACTATTTACATTTGCACAACAGTTAATGCATTTCTCAAAATACAGTACAAACTGCAAAACCTAGTTGATAACTTGCAAAAGTGTGTCACTTGCTCAAACTGTGATAGTTCATTCCTCAAAAGGAAGTATTCATGTCAATGAAAGTGTCAGTGTCATCAAGATGAAAAGTCCTGACACCATTGTTTATGAACAAAATAGTCAAATGGCTTTGTCATGTTTTCATTATGACAGTAAATGTTTTCCAATGCAAGAAAGTCAGATCTTGGTGACACTACCTGAAAATGCTCAAGACAGCACTGTATACTATTTACACAGCCATTCGAAAACTGCAGTAAAGTTACACATTACTGTATTTGTAATGTAAGGTGAGGTAACTGAGTACAAGACACTGAATATGTATGTTTCACATTTTTACTGCATATGCTCTTTGCAATTCTAATTCTTCGCACAGCATTGTGCAAAAGAAAAAAATACACCCTCATTTACAACAAACATAAATTTCTTTTGGTAGAGTTGTGCACAACTGTAAACAATATTGCAGTACATATTGGAACTGAACATACAACATACACAGTACTGTAAATCACTCATGCACATCCAGACGTTCCTCTCTGTCTGGCCACATAGTTTCATCTACACAGCAAATATCATCTCTTGCAATGCAGCGAGGAAAGTATCTCCTCGACTGGCAAATCCACCCTCTGCAGGACTCTGCTGTGATGTCATCACATGCTGCATCCATGGTCGCTAGCAGGGCCATTTGGGTATGTGGATGCTGATCATATACGTTTCACCTCCAGGACGAGAAGAACTCCTCTATTGGATTTAGGAATGGTGAGTAGGGAGGGAGATATTCCACCAGCTTCCCATCATGCTGCTATCCATGCTGCAAACCACTGTCTGACCACATCTGAATGGTGAAAACGCACATTATCCCAAACAACAACATACTTTCGTTTATATTCAGATGGTCTCCAGTTAAGAGTGTCTGAAAAAGTCAGCAGATGTTGTGTGTTGTATGGACAGAGACGGGGGATATGGGTGAGGAGATGGCTGCACACATAGTAATATTCCCTCCTTGTTGGCCAGGGATCATCAATTGTTGCTCTCTGTCCTTTGCGATTCCTTCCACGCCTTCCACCTTTTGCTAGATTGAAACCCGCCTCATCAAGGTATATGAATGTGTGCAGCGGTTCCCTGGCCTCCAGCTCCAGCACAAGCTTTATTACAGAAGAGGGAGCGAGAAAAACTATATAACAACTTTTCCTGTGTAACATAATGCATTTTGGACAACATATTGTACAGTATGCACTGTGAATACACATACACACACCTGTCATGTAAGTGTAGTGCATGACACTACACAAAGTAAACAGTTTACAGCACTGAACATTACAGTATGCATAGAACACATACATGTTTTCCCTGTACATACTGGTGACGGATCTCCTTCACTCTGTCGCTGTTCCGTTCAAATGGCACATTGTACAATTGTTTCATGCTCATTTCATTCCCCTGAGCGCTCAGTCAATTGTAGTGATTGAAACAGATTTAATATTCCCAAAGATGCTGTCATCCTCTATAACAGCACTTTTTATCTCTCTCAGCCTTATGGCATTGTTTGCAATCACCATTGCACAAATGGTTTCCTCTTGTTGCGGAGTAAAACGGGGCCCTCTTCCACCTCTGCAAGGTTGTCTTGTAATCCTATGTGGTGCAGAGTAAAATTACAGGAAATATGGCAAATCTTTACTGTCACACTACTGTACACTACAATACACTAAATAAATCAAATGTAAAAAGTGAAAAGTTCTTGTCCCACTGCAAGCTGCATGTTTGACACAGTGACAGTAGTGCAGTGCAGATTGTTTAGGGCTGAATTACTGTCCATTTCTACACACCTGTTGTCCCAATGGAATGTTTGAATAATTGAATTTACAGTGATTCTCCCAACATTTGGCTGCACCCTTCGACCAGCCTCAACACAGCCTCGACCATTGTGAGGCTGTGTTGACAACATGATCCACAACTGTAGCCCTGAGTTCATCAGGAATCTGTCTATGTACTTGGCCTCTTCTTCCCCTTCCCCGATTTGTTCTCTTCCTCGCCACACACTCACCCCCCTTCCTCGAGGCTGACCTTCCATTTCTGTGTCATAGTATTGTAGAAATGTACACACTACGTCCTGCTTGGTTCATATATGCTTGTAAAGTCTGATTCAGCTCTGAGTGACTGTAGTGAAGTGGCTTATCATCGGTTGCAACTAATGCTTCTCACACCCCTTATCATCGGTGAAAGCTGAGGTTCACCTGAGAGAATATAGATAGATAGATAGATAGATAGATAGATAGATAGATAGATAGATAGATAGATAGATAGATAGATAGATAGATAGATAGATAGATAGATAGAATAGATAGATAGATAGATAGATAGATAGATAGATAGATAGATAGATAGATAGATTCTTTGTTATGGTGGGAAATTCATGATTTATCCTGAGGGAAATTCAAGCTACGTCACCATGGTAACACTCTCCCAACCATCTGGAACACTTCAGTGGATCAAATCATAACATGTCAACATCTCAGCTACTGAAGTTACAACGCAGCACAAAATATGAAACACACTTTATTGATCCCTGAGGGCAAATAAATACAATGGTATGGGGGCGGGGGGGGGGGGGGGTTTGCAAGGGGGGGGGGCTTGCAATAATGTACCTATTAAACACATCAGCATTTGCATTAAGAAGATCTGCTTGCCTGCTTGGCATTCACTTTGGTTTGGCCAGTGATGGTGACAGGAAGTGGGGCAGAGGGCCTTTCATCAGTGTGCTGTCTTTTCTTCCTCTTAGCTCTCTGCTGTTACTTAGACTTAGAGCAGCTGGTATGATGACAGATGTGTCGAGTATGATGTCACCGCTTACAATTCAAGACTTTATATCTTTAGATACTGATCTTAACTTTAGATTCTCTTTTATTCCACTGGCTAACAACCAAAATAATAATCTGCCCATTTTAAAATAATACCCAGCCTCTGTTGAAATAAGACGGTGTTTTTTTTTTCTATTTTGACAGTAGATTCATTTACTATTTTATCACAAAAATCTGAAAATCAAAAAAAAAAGGAAAGATAAAACTTGACTTGACTTGTGGTGTGCATGTGAGTCAAAAGCAGGGCGATGAAAGGCTTTGAAGTTCTTACACTGCAGGGGGTGTAATTTACAGCGGTGCTGACCTGTATATGAGCTCTTTATGTTGTGTTTATGGCCAAAGACAAATCAGTTTGCTTGCTTCATAATTACAGCGGCAGCGTGACAGCCTATGAAGGTTAACCCTCAGAGTCCCACCTTGATCTAACCCCGCCGAGATCCACCCTAACTCTCTCTCACACACACACACCCACTAGGTCCAGTTATTTATGATAAGAATTAAGAGCAAACCTGTACAGACCCTTTCCTTGTTACTATTTCTCTCATGGTGCCTGCTGTGGGGGGCTTGGGGTTACTGAAAGGGAAAATCAACCCTGTGCATTATTCCTTATGTCAGAAATACACTCACTCTACATAAACAGCCACCTACAAATTTACATACTACAGAAACAACTATACCGTAACTATAGTATGAAATATCATCCAAGATACATTATGAGATACTTTTAACCAAATTTGTTCTATAATGGATGGCAACTGCAGAGGTAATGGTTGGTAATTGGACATAAATTCTGGCATCAAGGGGTTAAGAAGGAACACATTTACTGAACCATGGTTACTCAAACTGAAAGACCAACTTAAGCATCAGCAGTATTGTAGGTGTCAGTCAGTACAATCAGTAATGTCAGGTGTGTAATGTGAAAACGTGAAAAATGGGGATGTGGGTGAGTGTTGAGGTTTGCAGGACTAAACATAAGGACAGCCTGAAAAAAACAATCAAAATAAGAGTAGGTGTGCCTGTGGAGAGGAGCAGAGACATGGCAGCCATGGTTTTTGTAGACTGACCACACTGTGTGCTACAGGTGTCAAAGGTACAGTAAACTCATCAACCTGCAGAGTAGACAGACAGGTTGAGAATCAATCACCATCACGTCATCATACATCCTTATAAATGGAAAACCTCAATGTTTTACATGTTCCAAATGACACTGCCACACAACACAGAATCATTCCACAGGCACACAAACAAATATGGTCCTGATAACAAAAAGCCAGTACGGTCAAGCACTGATGGGAGCCAGAGTCAGATTCACTAAATGCATTAGGTGGTGATAACTGTATTTCCTGTATCACTGAGCTCCCAGATCTCTGTACTGACATATTTATCCAGCAAGCAAATATGATTATTTGCCAGACACATTCTTTAGTGCAGCAGTGTCCAACAAGCAGCTGTTTTTTGTGAAATATTGGGTTGTTGCTTCCTTTTGTGATCACTTGACATGCATGGATACATTTAAAACATGTGTTTCTATAACCCACAGGACATATATGAAGAGTCAAATGCTCCACACAGTCAAAATGAACAGATTTCTTGTCATTTAAGTCAGTCTAATAAATCTTCCTAATGTCTGCCCTTCGAAAAAAAACATCTTCTCCCTCTGTGCAGAAAAATGTTCAGGACACAAAGTGTGAAACATAAAGCTTCATCATCATCATCAAGCTGTTTTTTTCTTTCTTTCCCCTCTGCACAGACCTTAATTGCTGTTTTCTCCTTGTGTGTGTACTTCAGACACAGTGTCCATCTATAACTTGCAGAAGTCGGAACCCCACCTGGGGCAGCCATCTGTCACACGGGCTCCTGGAGGGACGGCAGTCTTGGGCAGTTTGAAAGGCAAAACCATGAAGCTGATAATATCTGGACGTGTTTGACACTGGAACATACTGATCAGGTCTGGCTTCACACCTTTTTACAATGTGACAAATATTTGCATCTCTACTTAATCAACCATGTCCAAAGTCCAAGTCCAAAATAACATTCCATCTACTGTATGAAGACAGAACTAACCATCTTCCATCACTGCTTTCAAACCAGTGCTCCTCTCATTTGTTGTGTCTTACAGAAACACAGTGTGGCCCGAGGTCAGTGGAGGTCTGGAGGGATGCTGATGAATGAATGTGAACAGTGTCCTAGTGAACAAACACAGTCTGGGCCCACATGCTGCTACATCCTGAAAAATATGCCTGTTACACAGACTAACAGACAGAAACCAGAGCTCTCTGCTGCCCTTGCTGTTGCTCACTCTGTCACTTGCTCTGTCTCTCTCTTGGTGGAATGTATGTGTTTTGAAAACATGCATGTAACAACATGTTGCCTACAGTGACATCTGCAATGAATGATCGTTTTAGAATGCATCGAGTTGTGTCATGAATAAGGCCATTACATTGCTGATACAGGACACAACAAACACACTTTCTCAATGAGTTTAGACAAATGATGGTGCAGGAACAGATCAACAGGTGAATGCAGATACCCTTTGACAATATGACATTGCTATGCTTTCAGTTCAGTACAACATTTTATTCTTATTTTATTCTTATTCTAATTATGAATGCTATTATTACGCAAATACAGTATAAAATATAAAAAGGCATGGAACCGTATTAATTATATTGTTTTGTCTTCACAGGGAACCAGGTCTTCATCTTTCTTCATTCAAGTACTTTGCAATGGAGATTTTTCAGAAATGCTCACAATAGACCTTCTCTCTTTCATTTTCCATTGGTTGAAATCAGAAGAAATTAATCATTCAACACACTACAAAAAAGCAAGACTAGAATATTTGGTAAAATGGGGGTTTCGTTGCCATGGACACACTGCAAGTTACAGAGAGAAGACGAAAAAATGCATGTGCAAGGAGGTAAATGTGGGGAGGTAAAGATTTGTGGTGTGATGTGTAAATAGGACAGGGTGTGTTGAGGGGGGGTTCCATACAGTGCACAGGCTTGGGGAAATATATGAAGGCCTGTCACATTGCAAAGGTTGAGGTATGGTCTCTATTGGTCCAGACAGTGACCTCCAGCACAGGGCCAAAACATTTCCAGATGTCTGCCAACAGTGTTACTTGAGCTGCTTCCATGTGCAGCTCATTGCAGGGTGAAAATGGGGAGGAGGGCGGGGAACTTAGGTTGCAAATCAAATGATGAGTAGAGACATCAAAGTCTTTGTAGAAAGCAGGAGGTGGGCCAAGAGAGTGTGGGATAAAGCAAAATGACAGTGTGCCTGTGTGTGTGTGTGTGTGTGTGTGTGCATGTGTGCACATGCACACATTTGTGTGTGTGCAGTCATGCATGAGCTCATATCTAGATATTAGTAAAAAAAAATATGGAGACGGACATAAAATTGCTGTGGATTTCCTCCTCCTTCTGTTTTTCTGCTGAGCAGAGAACCTCTGACATTCATTTATTTTTCCCCAGCGTGCCATCTTGCCAAAGATCTAATATCAATCACATTGTTCCATTTTGTTATGTTCAGTTTGTATTACCATTTTTGCATTTTGGGTTGTCATTACTTGTGATCAATAGGCAAATTATATTCTTAACAATGATTAACAGTGGTGAAACACTGGGAAGTCAATACAAGCTTAAAGTAGTATTTGAATTTTCTGAGAAAGAAATCTCGCTAAATTTGAATTTGACAGTTGAAAGAGGAGAAACAATGCGTGGATGGAAATTCACAAAAAAAAACTGGTACTAAAGAGGAACAATACTCTTATCATTATAATCCATGTTTTGCATAAACTGTCAGAATGAATTCACCTGCTTTTTTTAGATCAAAGCTAATGTGTTACCTTTTGAAACAATCTCCAGCATTAACATAGGACAGAGAATATTCACCAAACCTTAACTCTGTAGCTGCAGTTAGAGTTAGTTCTGGTGAAGGACAATCCATTAAAGACCTCCATTAAATGCTCACGGTGCTTGAGGTACATTATTGTATCTCTTGCTGCATCTTGCTGTAAAAAAAAAAAGCTGAAGAAGCGGACTTCCAAGATGATCCCTTTTCCATTCCCTGCAAACCCCCCCCCCGCCAGTCTGGGCCTTTAGTGTTGAGGAATGCTGCTCAGCCTGAGGCTGTCTCTGCAGACTCTTTGTTTCCCGTTCCATTTCACTTACACCTGTTGAATGTCCTGTCTGCCTGATACGCCCTGTGAATCTTAGGTTTCCAGGCAAAGGGGAAACTCAGCCAGACAGAAAATCAAAACATAAGCAGAGACATAAATCTCTATGTATTTCAGCAACAGTTTACTGTGGCCAGGCCTAGACTAAATGATTCTAGTGAGGTTGGTGCTAAAAAATGCACATACACTTAGATAATTAGATTAGCATACACCAAAATTATATGTAACAGTTTACTGATCCCCAGTGAGAAATTAGGTTGCAGCACAAGACAACAAGATTCATTACAAATTGAATACAAAACATATGAAAACGCATCCTAAACACGGGAATCTATGGTTTATTGGTTAGCTACCTAGCAACATAAAATTATTTTTGGCTTACCACCAAAATGGACAATCAGTTTAGATGGATGGATGGATGGATGGATGGATGGATGGTTGGATGGATGGATGGATGGATGGATGGTGGATGGATGGATGGATGGTCATATCATTCTGGGGAACTGCAAATGCAGTTTACATTATTGTAATCCAGCGTGCAAATTCCCAAAATATCAAAAATGATGTATCAGGTTTGCCAAGTGTGCTGGTGACAGCAGTTCTATTGAGAAATATCTAGTGGCCATGATTGAGGTCAGTGTGTGGGATTAAATAGTCAGAGCTCTTTTCTGTACATAAAAACACTTAACTGCTCACAGTCAGAGCTCAACAGAATGAATGAGCACTCATGTCTACAGAAAGTGCTGTTGCTCACTTACACAGTGTTCTCTTCACACAGTTAACACTAACACTAGGCTAACTGGTGCTCGACAATGAACAATGGTATTTTAGACTATATATCTGTGGTGTGTGTAAAAAAACGAAATATTCTGAAGGATTCAGTTCTTTTGTTGTGGTAGACCTCACATACTGGCACAATACAGTGACAGCATGTGATTTATATGAGTTGCTCAGCCATGGACAGAAACATCTGCCCGAGCTGTCTGCGTCACAGTCTGAGTAAATACAGCCATATGGAGATCCAGCTCAATGCCGGGCTTCTAATCTGCAGAACAGGTTACCACTTTGGTTGAAAATCACACCCAGGAGACGGAGTTGATCAGGAAGTTAAAAATTCAGTGGGAAAAACAAGATAGCAGGCTCTCACCCCCCTCCCATGTGTCTCAGAGCACACATGGGCCTATAATAGCTCAGCTGAAATGTGGTCCATTTCCCTTTCAGGCCAGTCAAGTGTTGGGTTTTAATGACAGCGATTAGCCTCGCTGATAAATGCTACAGCCACACTGCCTGGGTCAGACATTTGCTCCCTTATCTTACTCGAGCTGTCATGCATAAGATCCAGACCTTCAAAGGCCATGACCTTTCCAGTGCTGTAATTGTGTCTCCCAACAAAGCAGCTGTGTTTATTGTATGACCTTTATGGCAGGTTTCGATCCCTACTTCTCTTTTTGATACCATTTACCATAACTGACAATTGATGTTTTGATGTCACATGCATGCTCCTTTCTGTTGAAAAGACACAGCATGCGCAGTATGTGCAAACATGAAAGGCTTAACAATGCTCAGTAAAAGCAAAGTTATAGCAAAGAGTATTGTTCACACAGATCACAGGATAATGTGTGGTATGTACAAATAAAGGAAAAGCTGGAAAAGCAAATTATAATTTACAGATACTTCACAGTGTTTGTTATATAGTTAGTATCTACATTGTGTATTTACATTATGTAAATACAGTACTATCAATATAACTATATTCTAAGGCAATTCTCTTTCATGAACATAAGTCCCGTGAACTCAAATGACTTCCACAATTACCAGATGTGAAACCAGAACAACTATGGGATGTGCTAAAAACAGGGGCTTGGCAGATACGATGCAATGCAGTCAAGTGAACATGCAGTAGAGTGCACTTAATGTTAGTACAGGGGGTCCTCGAGTTACGTCTGAGATCCGTTCCTGAGAATGTATTGTAACCGAATTTCGACGTAAGTCGGACCATACATTCATTGTGCCACCAGATGTCGCTATAACACCACGCTAAAATAAGAGTTTATTATGGTGAATTGCCTTTTTTGTCCCTCTTGTCCCTCTTGACACACCGTAGGGGTTGAGATCACGAGTGTAATGAGCATTTCCTTTAGATTTCTGTTATCAACCGTGTAGACCCTGTGTTGTAAATAAACCTACGGTATCGCCACGATCTTGAATGCATCTGTGTCCGTGTGCAACTCCTTACCGGCTGCCGCTGCCGCATCCCCCTCCCCCCGCCGGCCGGCCGGCCATTTCACATAAGTAAACATAGCTGTGGAGGTGTTGGAGAAAAAAAAAAGCCGGCAGCGGCGCTGAGAGACAGAGAGAGCCGGCACCAACTAGTTCCCGTGTGAAGTCTGTACGTATTTACGGGGCAAACCGCTTAAGCCGAACAAGGAAGTTCACGGGAGATGTGTCGTAACCACGAAAACGACATAATTTGCGACCGACGTAACTCGAGGACCCCCTGTATAGTGTTCCTTATAAATTGCTCACTGTCAATCATGTCATAGTTCATATTTCATTTATTCTTGCCCCAAGTATTTATATGTAGATTAATGCATAGACTAAACTGTTGTATCGTGTCCGGTTGTGGTTATTGTCCCAATCAAGCAGTTTGCAGTTTACTCAGATGGGTAACAATAGTTGGCAAGGAGATAGAGGATTTGAGGTTTCCTTACAGTGGACTACCGGGGGCTAGAAGCAAATCAGCCGTCAGTCCTGACTGACAGTTGAGCCATGGCCTCTCAGAGGTGTCCACATAACTGAGAAGATGGCAGTTGAACATGCATGAGCATGATATCTGAAATATCCAACCAACTTTCATTCCATTGTACCTTTATTTTGTTCCTGCACGACCTCAGGAAATCTTCCAGAGTGGAAAAGGAATTTAGCCAAGGAGCACTGACAGTAGGCATGCAGTGATGGTGCCGGTGGTGCAGTGATTCTTGGCAATGCTCATCTGAAGAAGTGCCCTGAACAAGTGGTAGTGATTACAGCTAGTTATCCCTCATTTAAAAAAGATTAATGTCTTGGCCCTAAATATTGTGGTGAGGCTGTGTCACACTTTGATTTTGGAAGTGTGTGTAATTAAGTCTATTGGAGCCTTAGAGAGCATGAAAGCACAGTAAAAAAAGAAAAGAAAAGAAAAGAAACCATAAAATCTTTCCATGTGAAAGCTTTGAGTGAATTGACAGAAGTTTGAAACCTTCCCAATAACGTAAACGGCACTATTAGATGGTACATTCATTTAACGATTTCATAAGAGGCATCTAAAGCAAAACAGGAGGGTCTGGCATTCGATTTGACTCACACAGAGTCATCCCAGAAGAAAGTCTTGTTGTTGACCTTGTCTCTACAGTGACAGGCTGAAGTGTAACGGTCCAGATTAAATGCAATTAACAGCTTTTAACAGACACCCAGTTAGCTTTCCTTCTTTAAAGGATTATTAGACTGTGTGCTCCATGTGGTCATCTTCTCTCCACCTCCTTTTGCCACTGGCCTGTACCATCATGCTCCCCTTCGATCTAATGTGCAGTGTAAAAGCAGTAATGAAAACAGCTTGTTCAAATCACACCACAGAAACCACCAACAGGTCAAGGTGATAAGCACACACATGTTTGTACTGCAGTCCTATAGATCCTTTCACAACAAATCAACAAACGTTATTCTTTACAGAAGCCACCAGACCTGCTGAAGCTATTCTCCTGTCCATCATTTGTTTTTCTGGAACAGGTTCAATTAGATATCCTGTAGTACCTCACCTGTTGGCAAGGATTCAGGAAAGGAATGAAGCAATCAAATGATAAATTAACAAACATGCATTAATCACTAACTGCCACACACTGAGAGAACATCAGAATGGTGACCACCCAGGAAATACCAAACCATAACCAGGCAACCACACAAAACAACCTCCAACACCTTCACATTGCTCCCAGTCACAAGCACCTCCCACTTATCATTAAGGTGTCGATTGGGCAAAAGCAGAGGCTTGGATATAGTTTGGAAATACATATTTATATTTATATTTAACAGAATGAAAACACAAAATAATTCATATTCTTTCTATCCATTTATATAGATTAAAAACATTTCACATGCTTGTTACAGACATAATTTGAATGCTGAGAACCAAGGGACAGAGAAAAGGCTCCGTCAGGTCAATTCAATTCCATGGGGGAGATTTTAAAGAGCTTTGCATCATTGGACCTGGTGCAATGAGAGGCAGCAGGAAGATGGGAGAGCTCTGTTATTAAAAGCCTTGCAGATCTTGAGGAGGATTTTATTACTTGATTTGGAGCCAGTGAGAGATAATGAAAAAAAGAAAGGAGGAAGACAGTGCTGAAGAAAAAAACTGGGTGGTCGTGTGAGGGAGTTAGGACCAATAATTAAGATTTACTGCAGTTGTGTAAAGTCCCATTTAAGAGCCCATATGAAGATTGAAGGAGTTTTTGCTGACCACGCTCCTTCCTCCAGGTCTAAATCCGACTGGCTGAGAGCTTTGGAGACCAAGTAATGCCAGAATTCCTCCAGATTGAAAAACTGTTGGTGTTGTGTCTCTGTTTATCTATGACATGAATAATATGTCTTTTGTACAATTTGACAGAGATTGTGAGTAAAATTTCTGTATATATATATATATATAAAATACTCTAATACTCGGTTTCAGTGCCTCAGTTTGGCACACAGGCTTCTTATACCATGAAATATGGTTCCTTAGCAACACTATGTAACATCGTGGTTCGGGTAGGAACCATGTCACCACTCAAAAAAATTGCTTCATGGCAAACGTAACATTCCTCCCCTCAGAACGAGCAAAAACTTGAATTAGCCTAGTTGTCATGGCTGAAGCACCAAGAGAACTGAAGTGGCTAAGTGTGTGTTCTGAAGACACAAAGAAAAGAAAGAGGGAGAGTGATAAAATAAGAGCCCGGACCAGGGTGAATATGGCCCTTCTGTCACTCACTGGCATGAGCTGAAATAGGAGGAGGGGTGCCCCACCGACGTTGACTTGGCGCTGTTACTGTTGGACTAGTAAGTATTAGCGGATCGCCTGGAAGGTGAGACAAGTAGTATGATGTTAAACAGGTCATTGCTTTGTTTATCATTTGCATAAGCACACGGTACAGAGCATCCAGCAAACGCTGACTGACATGCACACCGGCCAGTGACAGAGAGAGAGAGGAGAGGTGACAGGCTGGCTCCTTTGTGAGGACTCTACACTATGATTGGGCCAGCCCTGAGTCACTGAAGAAAATAACCAATGCCCTGCTGCCTCATGATGGAATTCTGCCAGTATTGTTGCTTTATTAACAAATGCACATGATATAGATTTTACGACAGATGATAGAGACAATACCGACTCTCGACTGTAGAGGGACCCCGCGAGCAAATCTGACATTGTGTTGCTTTTACAAAAAATAACAAACATGTTTTTGTAGCTCTTCTGCTACTTTTTCCTACTTTTTGGTGACGAGACCGACACACAGCAAAGCATTGTTTATACCCACGACCACAACACTGCCCATAATTCCGAAGGAACTGCAGTGGAATCGTCAAGGCTGCACAGCCGGAGCCAAAGTGAAAGCCAAAGCGAGGAGGAATGTAAGATCTCTGGGGAATAAAATGGACGAACTCTGTGCACTCGTGAGGACCACCTGGATGTTCAGGGAGAGCAGCATCATGTGTTTCACCGAGACATGGCTGCACTCACACTTCCCCCGGTCACAGCTCGGCGGTTCCGGGCTTTAAGACTGTTCGGGCAGATAGAGACACTGCGCTGAGCGATAAGAAGAAAGGAGAGAGGGTTGCTGTGTATATGACTGAGACTGGTGCACTGACTCCATGACAGACTGCATCACAGTACATCAGATACATCAGATTCTGTGAAAACACGGTGCTCCCTGCCCAGACTGTAAAATGCTACCCCAACAACAAACCACTTCTCCAGTGCATTCAACACCATCCAGCCACTGTTGCTGGGAGAGAATCCGCGGGGAAGAGGATAGACATGCCAACCATCTCCTGGATCACTGACTACCTGACAGGGAGACCACAGTTCGTCCGACTGGGTCGTGGTTTGTCTGATGTGGTGGTTAGTGATGTAGGAGCCCACCAAGGAACTGTGCTGCCCCACCATCAGAAGTTCTCTGATGATGGTTGGGTGTATAAGGGATGGACGGAAGGAAGAGTACAGGACAGTGGTGGCTGACTTTGTGCAGTGGGCCAGTGAGAACCACCTGCTTCTGAATGTGGCCAAGACACAGAGTCATAATGATAAGAGATGGCGGTGGACTTCAGGAAAAAGAGGACAACTCCACTACCGCTGAGGGTATTGTGCGAGGAGATAGGAATGGTGGAGGAATACAGATTCCTCATTGTTACTGTGGTGGTACATGCACATCCACTGGTCAGCCAATTGCATACAGCCAAAATCTATTTTGGGAGGCACCTTACCTGTGCTCTTCCTCATGCTCACCTCTGACGTTGGCAGCCCTCACGCCACTCTGGATCAGAGCGTGGTTTTAATTCACCAAACAGCTATAGTCACCGTTTCCAAAGGCACATTACTACACCCAGTTACTTAAGCCGGCAATCCACATCCCCCATGTAAGGACTCATTCACTGGTCTAAAACAAGTCTCTTGACCGCAGTAGCTGCTGTAAGTTGTTCAACTAGGTTCCCTGATTTACTGCAATATCTAAGTAATTGTGTATTTTAAGATTGGGTATATTTCTTTATTTTGTTTGGTGTGTGTGCAGGTGTGACTGGGTGTGAATGTGAGTGAGAGTGTTCTAAAACGTTCATAATGAATTTAATAAAAATGAACTGAAATGTAATCTTGTATTTAATTTGGTAAACATCACTTAATAAATATGATTTAAATTACGGTATGTCCCTTGTCTTTTGTCCTACTTAGTCAACCTACCCAAGACACAGAGTCATAATGAAAGGAGATGGCGGTGGACTTCAGGAAAAAGAGGACAACTCCACTACCGCTGAGGGTATTGTGCGAGGAGATTCGAATGGTGGAGGAATACAGATTCCTCTTTGTTACTGTGGTGGTACATGCACATCCACTGGTCAGCCAATTGCATACAGCCAAAATCTATTTTGGGAGGCACCTTACCTGTGCTCTTCCTCATGCTCACCTCTGACGTTGGCAGCCCTCACGCCACTCTGGAGTGTGTATTTTAAGATTGGGTATATTTCTTTATTTTGTTTGGTGTGTGTGCAGGTGTGACTGGGTGTGAATGTGAGTGAGAGTGTTCTAAAACGTTCATAATGAATTTAATAAAAATGAACTGAAATGTAATCTTGTATTTAATTTGGTAAACATCACTTAATAAATATGATTTAAATTACGGTATGTCCCTCGTCTTTTGTCCTACTTAGTCAACCTACCTGTGTGTCCTTTTTTTTTAAAATAGGGTTTTGGTTTAGTTAAATTTAGTTTCCCTGGGCTTTAATCAGAGTGGCATTGTTTCCTCAATTGTGCTATTTGTTGGTTCAAATTGCGGGTGACTTATTATTTGGGGTAACTCCCCAAGCATGCCACGACATTCTGACGTTGTCGGCAGGATTGACTGTTGTGGGACAGAGACATGATGATGCTCTAAAATTGATCTCTTCATGTCCACACCTTGATGTTTCCATGGTACTGTATCTTGGCTGGTGGACACAGGGTTGATGGTTTTAACGATTCTTTCTTAACAACTTTGAACCATGGGGTGTAGAGCGTCTTCAGGCCTGTCATTGGTTGGAACTCAAAGCTACCTCAAACTCGATGTTGTCCTCTGCGGGAAGTCGATGCCTCGCAGTGGTGTCCTGGTAGTGAGGGACCCCCCTAGGCGTAAGTCATCACAAGTCTCAGACATACATAATTTACAAATAATTTGATGAACATAATTTACAAATGTTACCAGGAGCTGTTTGGTCAACACGGCCCTGCATTGTTTGGGGATGACGGTTTCCTACCGTCATTGTGGATGCGTTCCAAAAGTGTCACACCACCTGAATACGGCTTACTCACACACAAACAGGCAAGGTCAGAGCACGGGGACAGTATAGTTGTCGCATTCCTGTCGGGACAGTACAGGTTCCGTGCAGTACTCTGCAGCACTCTTCGAACCCAGTGAGTCAGGGTTACCTGCTGGTCTGCTGGCATCCACAGCTTTGGTTCGCTTAGATCGAGGGACTGCGTTTGTCCCTGTTGTCAATGTGGGCGACCATGATGTGCTGCTCTATCCCCGTACCTTTGTAGGTATCCTGGATGACGTCACTGTGGTGAGTCTTCCAACTGGAGTGACAGAGGTTTCACAAGTCATTGAAAGTGTGACCCAATGCAACGCATCTTTGGAGACCAACAGAGTCAGTCTCTCCTTCTTTACCTGGACGATATCTTCATCTTTTCGTCCACGGTCCAGCAACAGAGAGGCTAGATGGGGTGCTGGGGCGGTGGCAAAAAGAAGGGCTAAAGGCAAGGTTGAGCAAGTGTCCCTTCTTCTGACAGGAAGACAGGTGCAATATTTGGGTAATGTTATATCTGACCAGGGAGTGGCCACTGACCCCAGCAAGGTCAACGTAGTAGCACACTGGCCTACACCATCAACAGCTACCGAATTGCGTTCCTTTTTTGGTTTCACAAGTGTTACGTCCCGCTCAAGGGGTTCGGGAAAGTAACATAAAACCAGATGTTAAGGTTGTAAAACAAAGGTATTTATTGAATGAAAATTCAAATTGTTTGTGAACAAAAGGAGGTGAGGCGCGAAGGGAACAAAGGGCGAGCGGATGCTGTTCAAACAAACAAAAGAATATAACAAAAGGAGAACTCTCAACAGAGCCTATTTCTATCTTAAGTTAAACAAAACGAGAAACAAAAACCTCACTGTCTAACCTACGATTTACAGAAAACCAAATACATCAAAACAGCACCCCTGACCTAATGAAACTAACAATGGAATGCTCTGAGTGTGATCAGTAACTATTACTAACTTAACCCTTGCCCAGTCCCAACGAAAAACAACCTCTCACAAAAAACTACAAATTATTAGTCCCACAATACAGGCTACAGCAACGAGGCAAGCTCTACCACACACAAAATGAGCCGCCCCGATGCTGGCACACCATCCGGTTATATAACAAAGAGATGCGGCAGGTCGGCCCTCTGGTTGGCCGGACGCAGGAATAGGTCTCCCAATCCCAGCTGCGACTCCGCCCCTGCCTCTCGAACCCGACGCCCTGAGGATTTTCACGCTTTCAAAGGCGTGTTGACACTCAGGGGACCACACAAAGTCCACCTTTGGGCTGATTAGGCTAGTCAATGGATGGACTACAGTTGAGAAATTCCTACAGAAGCTCCTATAATAACCAGCCATGCCGAGGAACCTGCGGAGAGCTCTCCGAGTGGACGGGACCGGACAGTCCATAATAGCGGAGACTTTTGCCTCTATTGGCCTCACCTGACCCTGACCCACTTCTCTCCCTAAGTAGGTAACTGTGGCTTTGCCGAACTCACATTTGGCCAGATTCAGTGTCAGAGTCGCCGTGGCCAGACGTGAAAACACCTGTTCTAAGGTCTGCATGTGTCCCTCCCAGGTGGCCGAATACACAATGAGGTCGTCGAGATATGCATTACAGCAATCTACCCCTGCCAACACGACATTAACCAGTCGCTGGAATGTAGCCGGGGCGTTGCACATACCGAAGGCCATCACCGTGTATTGTAAGAAATTATCGGGTGTCACGAAGGCGGAGATCTCAGAGGCACGATCAGTTAAGGGCACTTGCCAGTAACCCTTGAGCAAGTCTAGTTTGCTCACAAACTTAGCTGTACCTAGGTTGTCGACACAATCCTCCATCCGCGGTAGAGGGTAAGAATCGGGAACAGTAACAGCATTAACTTTACGAAAATCTGTTATGAAGCGAGGGGACCCATCAGATTTGGCCTCTACTAGACAGGGGGAGCTCCAGGGACTCGAGCTACGCATGGCTAGCCCATTCTGCAGCAAGTTACGTGCTACCGACATTTTGTTGAAGTGTTCGCAAAGTTGGCTGCTCCTCTACATCGCTGAGTGGTGGAGCTTAACCGGGAAGCGGTCCCGGAAGAAGGATGCCCAGGGTATAACAGGGGCCTGGATGGAGGAGTTGGAGGAGTGTCAGCAGAGCTTCGAGGCTCTTAAGGCTCACGGCTGCCCCGGTGCTTGATTACACCAACTTTTCGCTTCCCTTCATTTTGGAGGTAGACACAAGCCACACTGGATTGGGTGCAGTGCTCTCTCAGGAGCAGGATGGTGAGTTTCGACGTATCTTTATGCATGCCTTACCGAGCCCTGGCAGTTGTCAGCTGTGATGTCCTGGCATACAGCAGCCATTGCGTCCAGGAGGGACAGTTGGTCATGTGAATGGTGATCGAATACTTTCCACCTCCAGGCTTGTCTTATCTTTTGTTCTTTTCCCCTCACAAGATCCGCCTATAAATATAGGTGATGTGATTGGTGATGTGATTGAAAAAAGCCCAGCACCTGAGCTGGGTGAGACAGGAATCAGCTGTGATTAGCGTTATCTTCAATCCATTAGTTTTGAACATGAGGTTTTCTGTTTTGACAAACTGTGTGAAAGCAATTGAAAATTCACCAGTTAACATCGAATGTTTTGGTCTTGATTGAGCTTGTGAGTAAAAGGAGTTAAAACTAATTTTAAACGTGTGAAATGTGTGTATTTTGTGTCAAAAAAAGAAGAATTGGGTTAATTGTATAGCACACACAGGCTGATGTTGTGGTAACTGTGTGAAGAGTTTTGAAAAAGCGTAAAAAGTATTGAACAATGAGTCATAGCGGTTGTAAAAAACTGTAAACAACAAAATAGCCTAACTAAATCAATACACACTGAATTACGAAATTTCAAAGAAAGAAATTCCCACCAAGGGAGGTAACAAAAATATGAGCATTAAAATAAACATGGTGCATGTCTCATAACCATTAATTGGCCTTTGACCATCAGCTCACATTTTTTTAGCAGTTTTTCCTCACCCTTGCTGAGGGTGCAGGTCAGAGGATCTCACACCCTGTACACTTTGTTAAAGTCCTATGAGGCAAACTGCAATTTGTGAATATGGGCTATTCAAATAAAATTTGATTGATTGATTGATTGACTGATTGATGTGTACAACAGTTGATGGTCAAAGGTTTTTGTCATTTCATGATAAAAAAAACACAGATAGAGAGCGAGAGAGGCTGCATTTGGATCCTTTAACTAATGTACTTTTCAGTTTTGCTTCTGAATGAATGCATGTTGTGATCTCCAATTGCATAGTATGCAGATTCCCTGTATGCAAAATATGCTCATATGTATACTTGTTTACTTGATATATGCACCTTAAGCTTACTGACCATGATCAACAGCCCCAAATGCATGGCATTCCCATGGGTCAAAGGGTCAAACAAAGGTCATATTTACAGTAAAAGTTTTGCCAAGCTAGTGTGACATGCATGCTGGGACTGTGTCAACACCTTTGCCTCAACTTTGCCGTCATTGTCACAGTCATCTTGTTACTTTAATGCCATTTAGTATGAAGTATACACTATTCATTAAGTATGTAGTAGGCAGTGCAGCAGTATACTGTGGGAGACTGGCAGCTCCCAGCTTTTACAGTGGCAGTGTACTGACTGATTATTGATCAAAACATTAGGGAGTGCAGGAGACACATCCCATCTAGCTACACAGTTATGCAGCACTTAGCACTGTACTTTATGATGTTGCTGATGTAGTGACTGTTACCTTGCAATAGGCTGTCTAAGTCTTCTCATTCTTATTGCAGATCCTGCAGAGGGAATCCTAGGCCATGTTCAACAGATAACAGATGAACATAATAAAAGGCAAGGGTATAATATTTAAAAGGTTACCTAAATATGGACTGATCTGCTACCTGCAGTTCCACTTGTCAACACATTTGCCCTCAGCATGAGCAATCATATGGATGTGAACAATGTAAACAGCTTGACTTATAGTGTTCTACTTGCATCAGACATTCAAAGACAACATAACAATCCCAGTGCAGTGTACAACAAGATGCCTCCTGCTGTGAAATGCAAACAGATAAACTGTGACCCCCCAGAGGCCAGTGTAAATCAAGGCAGCACAAATAGACTAATTCAATCAAAGGCACATCAGGCCACCATGTCCTCTTAATCTTACCTACACAACAGTGTCTAATAATTTTAGTATCTCTGTGATGTACACTTGTTTTGACAATCTACATTGTAGCACTGCCTTGGGTGACCCTCCTCTCATTTTTGATCCATTGAAGCGCATCCATTGGATATGTTAAAATAAAATGCATTAGTTTGTAAAACAATAATTGATATAAACGAGCACTGCAAAATCCTACCTTTTGGCTTCCAGTGAAAAACCTGTTTCAGTTCCTTTAAAGTATTTTCAATTGCTAAAGCACAATTTTGAAAAGAGGGCCCCGCTTCACACAATTAGCACAACACTACACCCAAGTAGCACAACACCTCAGATCATTTGCAAACTGGAAATCTTTAGTCAAAACTGTACAGTTTCTTATCAAACCCTATTTTATTGTCATAACATGAACACATCCATCATATGGTCTGATTCTGTTTGAATCAGTTTAACATTCCTGTGATCAACTCAAAACACTTTGAGCATTTACAGAGAAAGAGTAAAAAATAAATTCACCAACACTGCATGACACCAATTATACAGACTAATAAAATTATTTATTTCCTTTCATATACTCAAGTCAGTCAATACTGAACATTTCAACTAAACATTTTCCAGTTTTCATACAGTATTACTGAATGTACCATTGTACTGTAAGCTTACATTAGCACTGTAACATAAATGACTTATCCAATTCAGTACTGAAAAAAAAAAGGAAACTAAACATCATCTCTCGGCCAAGCTGAATCTGGCCACAGAGCCTCATCAACATCACGGGCTATATTTTCATTTGCAAGGCAACGTGGGAAGAATCTTCTGGAGTAATGAATCCACGCTTGTGTTGATGCTGCATCAATTTGATCACATGCTTCCTCCATAGCTTGAATGAGGGGCATCTGAACATAGGGCCAGAGATCATAAACCTTCCACCGCCATGCTGAGAAGAACTCCTCAATGGGGTTTAGGACGGGGGAGTATGGTGGAAGGTATTGAACTGTAAATTGTGGGTGCTGATGAAACCAGTTTTGGACTAGAGCAGAAGGATGGTAAGACACATTGTCTCAGATGACAAATGAGGTGTTGTGCTACTTGGGTGTAGTGTTGTGCTAATTGTGTGAAGTGTTTTGAAAAACTGGGCCCTGTTTTCAAAATTGTGCTTTAGTAATTGAAAGAAATTGTAATATTACTCCTGTTGGTGTCTCTGCTCCAGGGAACATGGAGCACTCATCTACCCTGAGGAGTCTCCTCAATGCCACATCTTTTTTTATCAAGGAGTTAGAAGAATATCACTGATACTACAGTGTCAGTGCTTTGCAGTGGCAATGAAATCAGTTCAAGGGGCTTCAGAATGCTGAAGGGAGAGTTATGTCTGGGGGTCAAAGGTCAGATTGTGATATAGGATGTAGGCCAGTGGGCTGTTGTTTGATTGAGAAGTCAATTTAATAATAAAGCTGATAGAACCTTTGCTGCTTGATGTGTGTGTGTGTGTTTGTGTGTGTGTGTGTGTGCAGTATACTTTTGATCAGGTCACATTTTTGAGGAAGCGGTATCTGCTAAGTGCTTTTAGTAACGCAAATCATCAAGTGACCTGACGCACTTCAGTTACAAGAAATACAGGACGGGGCAGGTTAAAGACACACACACACACACCTACACGCACACATACACACACACAAGCACACAGTCACACACAAATGTCTAAGTTGATTTTATTTTTAAAACCTAAACTAAGATAACGAGAAAAGTTAGGGTTACATCATTGCTGTTGCTCTAAAGACCAAACTCTTTCTGTAGGTAAGGGAGTTTTTAATATGAGAGCAAATCTACTGGAGAGGGAAAGGGAGCGAAAGGGAGTGACGTTCTGCTTCAGAGGGAGTTTAGGATGAAAAAAAAATCATTGAATAAGAAGGGAGCAGAGACTGAGAGAATAAGTGGAAGAAGAGTGAGCTCCTCCTTTCTTATGACCGTCTGTTTTGCACTGTCAACTAGCAGGAATTTATTGAGGATGAAGGTACAGGGAGTGGCTGCATGGAAAAAAACAACAACAGTGAAAAAGGGGAGCTGGCATTGTTACTATAACAATAATATTTGTTTATGAGGGCATTTTAGAATTGATGTTCATGATTATTCATCACCCTTCCTGCAGCAAGGGGTGTATAAAGATATGATTTCCTTTCAAACAGAAACCTTCAACCACTGGCTGCATTAAAAACACCAGCACAACTCCTTATTGACACTCATTATTCATGTTAATGCTGAAAGGGACAACACTTAATCCTTCTAATGGGCACAGACAAACCTGTATAGATTATAGTATAGATAGATTATAGATTATAGACAAATATGTTGACATTGTAAACATCTAGATATTTTTTCTGGAAAAAGGAAAACGATAATACATTTTGAAATGTATGTTGCATATGGATGTCCAGTCAAAAGAATTAAGAGTGAGGATACTAACGACCAGTAAGAGGCCTTTGCACTGAGGTAGCCAGATACAGATTTAGGCGTATGACCAAACAATGCAATTAAACCTGCTGTACCAACTCCCTGTAGACGGCTCTGACTATGACAACATAAGACTTTGGTGAAGCTATGTAAAACTGGTGTTAATGCCAGAATTAAAATACCAGTTATTTCCATAATATATTAGTATACAAGTACATACTATAAAGTTCATAATAAATCTTTATTGTACGGACATGAAACGAAGAGGAAATATGAACCTGGCAGCACTTGAATAAAAAGTCAAATAAAACTTATTTACGTCAAACAGATTTTCACAAAGGCCACGTTCACCTCTCCAGCACTTCGGGGCTCTCTGTCACTGTTACTGCGAGCATGACATATGTAGATTCAGGGGGCAATTCTTCTTGTGGATACCGTATGTGTTAATTGATCTTCCCCATACCCTGACAAGTTCTCTCATTCAGTGGCATTGCACAGTGGCAGAGAATAGCTTACTTCATCTCCGCGGTACAAACGAGCAGCTGCCTCCTTTGCCACTTCCCCAGGCTGAATGCTGAACATGTTTCATTTATTCTGTTCTCTCTTTGTCTTTCATGTCCTCACTCCTCATCTGCGGTTATCTGCCTGCCTTTATGCTGTGTGTTTTCTCCAGCCCTGGCAGCAGTGGTGTTGGATGGGATTTGGTAAAGAAATGGTGATGTTAAATTTAATTTGTCATCCCAATATTTGCTTGTAGACTGGTCGCTTTACTCTTCTGCATCACTGAGCTTTTCTAACAAAACAGATCAGCTGTGGCTGACTCTCTCCTCTATTTCCCTCTCACGTATTCTTTATGTCTCCATAGTCTCCTTCACTGCTGTGACTGCTCCGTTCTTCTAAGACAAAACATAAACACAACATTAGTTCATAAGTGTGTGTTACACACATACACTACATTGGCATAACTATAATAACACAGTATTATAACTATAGTAATATTAGTATGTTTACCTTGCCTCTGAGTTAACTTTTACATGTTAACTATGTATAACCGGGGGTCATGTACATGTCTTTGTATGTTGGTAGTTGCCGACTAACCCAGAATGAGCAAACATATAGCTAATTGATCATTGCCAAATAGATTAGGCTGATGATGTTATTTCACTGGGATGTAATATGTATTTGCATATTGAAAAGCAAAGTCATGGCTTTTTGTCACTAGAGATGCTATTTTATGTTACAGAGCTACAAATGGAATCTAGAATTCTGTTTTTCACTGTTTGTACAGTTGCACAGTTGAACAGACCTCAGCCAGCCATCAGTAAACTGATGCAAATAACAAGTAGTTTGTGTGTATGCAAAGCCTAATCTAACTCATTCTTTTGTCCCACAAAACACCATTGTTGTCCAAAATGTATTATACTTGATTGGTGAGTGATGCTGATACACTGTACACATGTTCCTTTATTACAGTGAGCTGCAACGCTACAGGTTATTTGGATTCTATTGGACTGTCCAGCTGGAAATACTCACTGGACCACCAAATGACCATTAATCTGTGGATTCAAATAGTCCCCAATTGATGGACTGTTATTCTCTCTGGCCTGTTGTTTGTGGAGAGATTTAGCCTTCATTAAAAGTGATCTGTTAAGGTTAAGAGTTCGGATCTCAAAAAGATTCAGAGGCCAGAGCGAGTAAAGTAACAAATAAATAATTTAATACTTCAGATCAAAAAGTTACCAACAAAAGCGACTCTAAACAGAGTGTAAACCAGAATGAGCGTGGTGGCGTCGCAGGAGGCAGAGCTGGATGTCCGAGAAGGGATTAGGCGGTGAAAACTACAAAAAGAAAAACACACGCGATAAGAATACAAAAATAAGAGCGCAATTCTTAACTGGTATAACAAGCGAGACGTGGAACACAGGATGCACTTTGATAGATGGGGGGAGCTTAAGCCTCACTGCCGCTGGGTTGATGACTTTCTCAATGACAAAAGGTCTGATGAATCTGGGTGCTAGCTTATGAGACTCATCCTGCAAAGGTAAGTCCTTGGAAGAAAGCCACACCTCTTGACCCTCACGGTACTCAGGAGCTGGGGTCCGATGACGAGCTGTGATGGCCTGGTTTCTGACAGCAGTGCGGGAAAGAGTGGAACGGGTATCCCGCCAGACTCGACGGGCTCTACGTAGATGATGCTGAATGTAAGGAACAGCTATTTCTCTCTCCTGGGACGAAACAGAGGAGGCTGGCAACCAAGCGCTGCCATGAAAGGTGAGACACCAGTGGCGGAGCAGACCAGGGAGTTGTGTGCATACTCCACCCAAGAGAGGTGGACAGACCAGGAGGCTGGATGTTGGTGTGACACACATCGAAGAACCGCTTCCAGGTCTCGATTGGCCCGCTCAGTCTGGCCATTTGTCTGTGGGTGGTAAACAGAGGAGAGACTAACCAACGCCCCCACAGCCTTGCAGAAAGCCCTCCACACACATGAAACAAATTGGGGACCCCTGTCAGAAACAATATCAATGGGTAAACCATGAAAACGAAAAACGTACTGCACCAGTAAATTGGCTGTCTCCGATGCTGACGGTAACTTAGGTAGGGGAACGAAATGAACAAATTTAGAAAACAACAGTAAGAATGGTAGTGTGATCATAAGATGCAGGCAAAGCAGTAACAAAATCTAAAGAAATATGAGACCAAGGACGATGTGGAATGGGAAGAGGTCGCAAGTAGCCGGCGGGGGCGCGGTGAGAGGCCTTGTTCCTGGCGCAGACTGAGCAGGCTGAAACAAAGTCCTTAATGTCAGAGTTCATGGATGGCCACCAAAACCTCTGCTTGATGAAAGCGATAGTTCTGTGCACCCCCGAGTGGCAGACCAGTTTTGACTCGTGTCCCCACTGAAGAACAGGTGTCCTAACCTCCTCCGGAACAAACAAAAGATTGGGGGGACACTCCTCTGGGGTTGAATGACCTTGTTGAGCCTCCTGGACCACGTGTTCCACCTCCCATTTGCCTGCCGGAAGTATGGGTGATAGAGAACTTGAAACGGTCCAAGAAAAGAGCCCATCTCGCCTGACGAGAGTTTAGCCGCTTAGCTGAACGGAGGTGAGACAAGTTTTTGTGATCCGTCCAAACAATGAATGGATGTGTAGCCCCCTCCAGCCAATGTCTCCACTCCTGCAAAGCCAACACTACTGCCAATAATTCTCGGTTTCCCACATCATAATTTTGCTCGGCTGGTGACAGGCGACGAGAGAAGTAGGCACAGGGGTGCATCTTGCCATCAGAAGTGGACCGCTGAAAGAGAACGGCCCCAACCCCCGTATCAGAAGCATCCACTTCAACAATGAATTGCAATTTAGGACACAACACAACAAACCATAACATGATCTTTATAACTGCAATAGTTTTATGAATATTTCTTCTATGATTTTGTGTCCTAACCAAAAACATATGTCACCATTAAAAATGCTGACAACAATAAAACTGCTTTTAGACTGAGAGTAGCACATAATGATATCTTTTTTTTCCCATTTTTATTCAAATTGGCTATATGCACGCCGAATTGTGACGTAATTTCCGCAGAAATGTGAGGATGGTTGTAAACATCCGGTAGCGCATTGTGCTAGCCAGATCTTTCCATTACCTTATGCCCGTACCTCACCGGTCTTGTAAATATTTTCGTTATTTGCGTTTTTAATTATTATTTGTTATCCATACGATTTTTGTCATCATCTCCAGCCCGTTTACATGTACTAAACATGACATGTAAACGGACAAAATTATCGTTTCAGCAACGTACGGACAACAGGTCCAACCACCACTGCTGTGTACCATTCTGCACAGCATCAACTAGATCCAATTCTCACCTGAGCTTCCACACCTTTCCAAAAGACTCAGAATTGCAGAAACAGTGGGTGGTTAAGATCAGGAGAGATCATTTTATCGTCACAAGTACATCCCGAGTGTGTTCACGACACTTTGTCAACGCTGATCTGATAGAGCCTCCCACTCCTGGCTTTTTCTTAAGCATTCTCTTCAGGAGGTCCTGACCAATTAAGAAGCTATATGAGGAAGATGCTGTATACTGGCCTGATTCTGTCTATTAGATAATAAAAGAAAACTACCTATGCTGTGGCAAAACATAATAAATGCCTCAGTACTCGTATATAAATGCAGTGTATAGGCTAGCTGGTATTTCCCACAAGGCACCGTCAGCTTGACCTCTGTTAAAGCTTCCGTTTCTGTCACCAGGAGCCTGACTGAAATAAATTGGCTTTGGTCTCTATGGAGGACTTTGCCGTTGCTGCAGACCTGAGCCCTCATTGGTAGGACAGCGGTCTCACTAGGGAAGGTCTTTGTGTGTATGTATGTGGCTATGTGTGTGTGTAACCCTGACCCCAGCAAAAAGGTTGATATGAATTGCTGTGACCTGAGAGACTGCTGCAGTGTGTAGTAGTGTGTGTGACTGTGTGTTTGTGGGTAAGGACAACCTGAGAACCTGAAAATGAGCATGACCTCTATTGCCAGACTTTTGTTTGTATGTGTGTGTGTGTGTGTGTGTGTGTGTGTGTGTGTGTGTGTGTGTGTGTAAGATGACCTCAGACTGTGTGGGTGGTGGACAAGGACAAGATGATGATTTATTTCCCTGTATTCTATAATTATTTGGAAAGGAGACGTCAGCTATATTCAAGTTCCTGTTGATAATGTTTATGATATTCTCTTTTTTCTCAATTACAGTGGCATAAAGTAGAACTCCAGAGATTCAACCGTCCATGTGTGTTTACAGTACTGCTGTGAAATGTATACGAAAAGTATAATGTAAAATGTTTAATTAATTTCATTTTAATTTCAGAGGGAGCAGCATAAAAAATAATATAATTTAATAAACTAATAAAATGACATTACTTGTAAAGTAACCCTGTAAAGCCTGATACAAATATCCAGAAAATTTAAATTGTTTGGAACTGAGATGTTTATTAACCCTTGTGACAAACCCCACCCCCCAAAATGTTAGGCCACAGAACACCTATCCAGCGTTATGCATTGGCCACAGCGGCTTCACTTTACTTTAATGACCTAGACCAGTGGTCTTCAACCAGGGGTCCGTGATCCATAATGATATATGATATAGACTATATTATGCATAGAGATATGAAAGAGATCTATAAAATGCTCAGAAAACTGTACAATTGTGTACAGGATGAGAGGTTGCTGATCCTCCTTGTCGTTATTCAGTAGTATAATGTCAGGATATGGGGCTACATTTTAACTGAGACGAGAGGCTTAGAGGTTGAGACATGCTAGATACAATCTGACACTGGCCTGGATATGAGTGACAAAGGCAAAGAGGAAACATTAAATACGTGTGTGTGTGTGTGTCTCTCTGTGTGTGTGTGTGTGTGTGTGTGTGTGTGACTGCGTGTGTCTCTGTGTGCGTATGTGCTCCGTGGGAGCAGGAGTTTGATCATATCTTCTGTAATGTGTCACTACACTCGTGAACTTACGGAAAGTCTGTGTCTCAGTAAGATGTGTGGGTGTACTGCGAGTGTCTTGGTATTTGTGCTTGTGCATGCATAGGCTGTTTCTCAAGAGGGCTGATCACAGGGCAGATGGTGAAGTATCATCTCATGCCTGGACTGTGATGACTAGATGCTATGTATCATTCTATGTGCAGTATGGTGCAACACTGTCAGGGGTCAGCGCATCAGTAAACTACATATGCACGCCAGAGTTATTTCTAATAGATAGATAGATACAGAGCTCGTCACATGTACTGACGTATAGGCTTATTATAACGCAACTGCTCCACCACACACACACACACACACACACACAAATATTTAATGTTTCCTCTCTCATATCTAAGCTAGTGCCAGACGTGGTACTAGTCTTTCTTTGATATACATAGCAGACTACTGTAGAGCTGACACTTTGCCTCTTTGTCCGGCTGTTCAAAGTACAATTGAGCTAGAACGTGTCAGATGCTGAAACAAACCCATAAAGCCTTTAAAGCTTTTAAAGATTTATGTGTGTGACTGAAGGACATTAATAGATACAATGTGTGGTTCTGTAAAACACCTTCTCTGCCAGATGTCAGGGCTGGACCTGCTATGCCAAAGCAGACATTCACATTTTGGTATAAAAAAAGATTAGGCTTCAATGATACATCCATTATATACAAGGGAATCTGTTCTCCAGTGTATATGTAATTAACAGTAATTAACCCATTATTTATTCCTCCTTTAAAATAGACTACTGGTGCTGTATTCTGATACTGTTTACTGGAGGTTTGAAGACAAAAATGGAAACAGCTGAACAGACATTTGGTTACACTGGAAGGCATACAGTTAGTGTGTCACACTGTCATATTATTGGACCAGTGCAGTGGCTTTGTAGTCTGACTAGAAAGGGAATTAAAACGTTTCTGTATGTGTTTCCAAATAACACAATGACATGACGTGATGATGTGATGCATTGTGAAAGCTTGTTTTCTGTCCTTTCATTATCAGGTTTCTCTCATGGTAAACAATTGAATTACAGCCACTTCAATTATTTATCACTCAACTTGTACAAATAACATGACACAAGTTTGTTTCAAGCTGGAATCTGTTCGACATAGTGGGCACGACCCGCGTAAGCCAGCCAGATCATTTTCCTCTGCACAACATGAGGATCGTGAACATCTGGCAGTGCCATCGTAGGCCTTAAATGTCACTTAGATTTACTTTGAAATATCTTAACAACTTGTAGACACTAATATTTGGTACAGGCATTAGAATTCTGAAAGCAAAACCTAACTATTATGAATAAATATGTATTCTACTGTTGCCTTAAAATCTGATAAATAGTGAGTCGGGATTTTTTTTCTTATGATTAATTGATAAGATTCAGTAGCTGAATAATAGATATAAACTTGCAGTAAGAAGGCAGCCATGTGTAACAACAGTACCAGCTGATGCTGTGTCACTGCTTCAGCTAAAAGAAGATGGTGATAAGGGCTTGTATGTGACAGCATTCAAAGAGGAAGCAATAATTTAAAGCAACATTTGTTAGTGCAGCTGTGTAGTTGCCTGATGCAGGCTTTTATTATTCATATGATTTTCTGCAATAAAGACAGCAACAATAATGAAATGAAGAGAATCGAAGAAAACCCAGTCCTCTTCCAAACAGGAAGCAATTTGCCATGATTTCACTCTTTTATAGTAACTTTGGCACATACTCCATGTTAACAGAGTTGCAATAATATCACAGTTTTGCAGTCATTACCACACTATGGTATTATGCAGGGCCAGAAATGAGAGTCATTATAGTGTATGTGATTAGCTGCAGTGATATAGTTGGGGACATTTCCTGCATTTGTTTGACATTATATATTGAGCTCAGTGTCCCACCGAGCTAACTGGTTACCACCTGTCTCTGTCTGAAATTAAGTGTAACTGCTATATATTTTTACACTTTTATTTACCTGCCCTTCAGGTGCCAATCTCCTTCATAAGGGTCTAAACTAGATTAATTTAGCTAAGGTTTAGTTACGCATTCAGCACAAAGAGCATATGCAGATTCAGAATTGTGTCTTTGAAGCTGAGAAACAAAATTGTATCATACTCGAAAACAGCATGCTGCAGTGTTATGCACTGAGGCATATTTCACAATGGATCAATGGATCCATCTGACTTTTCTATAAAACAGATTTTACCCCATAGAAGTGATAAGTTATGATAAAGAAAAAAGCCAGCCCAACAAACAATATTGTCTTTTGTTCTGTATTGTTTGTTACCGATCTCTACTGTCTCCATATTATCTTCCATTGCCTTGTGCTTTTCAACACAGCTTAAGCAGAACCTCACAAGGCTGTATGCAGCAGAGCTCCAGCAATTTTCAAACTCAGGTCCTGTCGCTTGGTCTCACCGAGAACTGAGGTAAAAATGATCCAGCCTCGTACGAGATACCCCTCTGGTCTGGCTGCAGGGCTCCAATGCTTTTCTATGGGGGCAGCCATTAGCTCTCGGCTGACCTCTAAACAACGTCAGAAACAACAGCTTTGGAAGATGTGTCCTTTACTTTAGAGACGCCATAGTGTGTGAATAACTCAAATAATGTGGAAAAACTGTATAAAATTTCTGTTTTTAGTGGCAGTCTCTCACGCCTCTCTCTTCTGGTAAAGTAGACCGAATTAATCGATTGTTGAACTGAATTACTCCACAGCCACAAAACAGGCGGGCTGCTTCACACAATTGTCCAGAGGTTTCCGGGTACGGCTGCACAATTTATTGATTGAGAATTGAAATTGATTTTCAAAGATTTTCAAATCACGGGAACATGTGATTTTATTCAGCTTGGAATAAAACGTAATTTAACATTGCTCTATTAAATATCTACCAGTGGCTGTGTATATCTGTCCAATATCATTTATTTTACTCGAATCACCATTTATTTCACTCTATTAGACGGAGATTGTTGTTGTTGTTGAGGTGTAACATGCAGTCTCCGCGTATACAGCCCAGCCCCCTTTCCCCGCTCCCTCGCTAATCTTTCAGGAAGTGAGGGAAGTCTCTGCCCACGTAGCGACACTGCTCCAGTGCAATGGAAAACCAACTGCACCATACCGTACTGTGCTGAGGTGACACTAGTGGAAAAGCGTCCAAAATGTCTGATGTCAGTTTCTTGCACCAACACATTGTCTAGGGATATGCTACATTGTTAGCTATTATTTAGAGTTATGTGTTTGTGTCATTATTCTCCCTGTGTGCCTTTAGTAGAAAGTTTACAAAGACATCATGTAATATGTTTGGCCATTAGACAAAAGAAACACCACCAAACAATTAAATAGACCAAGAAATAAAACACAAATAATGCATGTTATTTGAGATTGATTTTTTATATTTGTATGTATTTGTGTTTTTTATTTTTTTACATGTAGTTCAAAAGTTGAAATATTCTCATTGATCAAGCTGAATGGTTGTGAAGTATGCAGCTCTATGCTTGTCAATCAATCAATCAAATTTTATTTGTCCATATTCACAAATTGCAATTTGCCTCATAGGGCTTTAACAAAGTGTACAGGGTGGGACATCCTCTGACCTTTTAACAGGGGAAGAAAAACACAGAAACCTACAAGAGAGACTCATGTGAGGGATCCTCTGTCAGGGATGGACAATGTACACAACACATCAACAACATGAGTTAGAGAAAGAGAAAGAGAGAGCGAGCTAAGGCACTGTAGGACTGGTTGTTAGCGTAATTATACAAGTAGATTAATAATATAATATAATATAATATAATATAATATAATATAATATAATATAATATAATATAATATAATATAATATAATATAATATAATATAATATATGCTCCGGAGCATGTTCCACAACCAGCTGCCACCATTAGTAAGGTGCATTAATAAGACATAGATATAATGATATGATGTAGATGGAAAGAGGAAAGGAGACAGAAGAAGAGAAGGATAAGGTCTAAATGTCCCCGAACAAATTAAATTTTGTAGGTATGTTGGTGCCATACCATTTAGAGATTTGTATTAAGTACTGTTGAATGATTTTGAATTCAGTTCTAAATTTCACAGGGAGACAGTGCAGTGAAGCTAGTATGGGGGAGATATGATCTCCTCTCTTGGTTCTCGCATTTAATAATAGAAATTTTAGCTCATCCAGGATTTAATGTCTTTGAGACATGCTTGGAGTTTATGTAGTTGATTAGTTTAATGTGGTTTCATTGAACTGTACAACTGAGTATCATCTGCATTAAAATGGAAATTTACAGAGTGTTTTCTAATAATGTTCACTAATGACAGCATGTATAATATAAATAACATTGGCCTAAGCACAGAGCCCTGAGGAACTCCATAGTTGACCTGTGTGCGTTGTGACAACTTGTCATTAATTTGTACAAATTGATGCCTGTTGGATAAATAAGAGTTAAACCAATTTAGGGCAATTATTTTTATGCCAATTAAGTGTTCGAGCCTATGAAGAATGATGTGGTGGTCAGCAGTATCAAAAGCTGTACTAAGATCTAGGAGAACCAGAACAGAGATAAATCCTTTATCTGAAGCCATGAGTAGGTCGTTTGAGACTTTTGCCAAAGCTGTCTCAGTGCTATGATGAACTCTGAACCCTGACTGAAAGTCCTCATATAGACTATTGGTGTGAAGAAAATCATTTAACTGATTGGCGACAGCGCTCTCCAGGAGAGAAAGGCGAGGTTTGATATTGGTCTGCAGTTATTTAAAACCTCCGGGTCCAGACTGGGTTTCTTGAGGAGAGGTTTAATTACAGCTACTTTGAAGAAAATGTGGGACATAACCAGATGACAGTGACAGATTGATTATATCTAGTAAAGTACTGTCCAACAGAGGCAGAATTTCTTTAAAGAGTTTTGTTGGGATGGGGTCTTGAACACAGGTTGTTGCTTTAGATGAGGAGATGATTATTTTTAGCTGACTATGGTCAATTTGGGTAAAGCAGTTTATGTGTGCTGATCCTGCTATTTCTGTTTGTCTGGATAAGTCACTATTTAGTAAAGTTTGGGAGTGGTGTATTTTCTCCCTAATAATTATAATATTATCATTAAAGAAATGTATAAAGTCATCACTCGTAAGGGAGTGTGGAATGCTCACAGCACATTATTGCTTGTGAGCACATTACTGCTGCCACCAAGCTTGTCAGCAAAAATATTTCAGCCCAGCTTCAAATCAGTATCCATCATCTTGCCATCTGTTACTTTTGATGTTTTCCCATACTGTGTATTGTACGTACCAGATCTCATACTTCTTTACTAACATGGGCGTCTCTCATTCTCTCAAAAATGGCCACCCAGTGATGAATAACTGATGAATTAGCCATCAGAAAGCAGATGGCCACTGATGTCTCTACAAGCCCAAGAAAACCAAAGGGGAAAAAAAGAAAATTGGAGTTTTGTGAGGTGGACCCAAATTATGGAAAATGGATTGTAGGCCATGGCTGATGTAGAAGTCGGTATCTGTTACTTAAAGAAAGTAAATTTCAGCAAATAGAAGAATAAGCTACAAAAGAACATAATTGCACAACAGATATCATCAACCAAATACATTTGTGTGGCCACTGCTCAGTTTGATGTTATGTAGAAATTACTGTCATGCTGTATTGAAAAGGTGAGTTCTTTGCGTAGGCTGTTTTGGCCATGAGTATTATCACCACCATCAATCTAATCATCACAGCCATTGTCATGTCTTCAGGACAGCTATCACTTTAGCCCAGGGGTGTCAAACTCATTTTGGTCTGGGGTCCGCATACAGCCTAATCTGATCATAAGGGGGCCAGACCAGTAAACTCAGTAATTACATAGATTCTATGTAATTAAGCTTGGACTTATTGTATCTTCTAAGATACCTATTGTATCTTCTATGTCAGCACATCTGCTGTTAGTTCAGTGGCAGTATTGTGTCATGTTGTCTGCCCTGACTAAAACAGTGCGCCCTTAGCAGACAACATAGGAACTGCAAATGTTGAGGAGTTTGACCTCGGATGCTGATTTAACTGAATTGACCACTGCAGGGCTTCGGTCAGAAAGCACAGGAGACATCAATGGATTCTAATGTTTACTGCAGAACTGTGCCGCCATACGTTCTGGTACAGTGCAGTTTCTGAAATATCACAACAAATAAGGAACTAAATTATCACTGTGTACTGCCTTATATATGCAGCCAAATACAGTAACCACTTCACAGCAAATAAATACATCTCAGTGTCATCCACTTAGTATTAATGAACGTAGATCTAACTTTTAATTATGTAGCAGACACATGTAAACCAAAGGTACTATGGAAGCTACCAGTCATAACAAACTTCCTCCAGCTCAGTTAGCTTATAGATGCTAACTCGCGATCATGCTAACGGGTGAAAACAAACGTTTTAGCGAGTGTAAATATACTCCAGGAGCTACACATCACTACCAGAAAAGGTAAGTTACATGTACACATTCATTTGACATTACCATGAACGTAACCTACTATGGGGTGCCGTTTGTAAAGCGGCTCATGCTGAAAATAACAGCAACATTTTGCCACATTTAGCTACAAACTATGTTTAAAAACTCTAAGTCGACAAATATTGTTGTAAATGTGCAAAAAACTGACTCTCAAAAATTCACACCAGTTTTTTAAACATAGTTTGTAGCTAAATGTGGCAAAATGTTGCTGTTATTTTCAGCATGAGCCGCTTTACAAACGGCACCCCATAACCTACATCGTCAGAGAGTGCCGTATCACTGTAAACAACAGCTCGGTCGGTATACGTGAGGCAGGAAAGGGAAGTGCCTAAACTGCCTACAAAATAAAACTCTCACTTCAAAACAAAGGTATGAATACAAACTCATTTCTGACTTGGAGAATTCTTAACAGCATATTTATAAATGTTCATTATTTTTTGATTTTTGTGTATTTTTTCATATTGCAGATTTATCCCGCGGGCCGGACTGGACCCCCTGGCGGGCCGGATCCGGCCTGCGGGCCGTACGTTTGAGACCCCTGCTCTAGCCAGTTTACTATGATATAGTAAAAATCAACAAATTACTTTTTTTGTGATGCACCTATCAAGGATACTAAATCACAAACTGCAATATAAAAACACTATTGTAAACTGCATCTAAAATACAAAAATAGGTGGACACAGACAAAAGTACAAAATATTATCCCCATCTTTTATCTGTGCTGCTAATTCTTGGAGGGTGAAACTGGAGCTATTTGCAGCTGATAGTGGGTGAGAGGCAGGTTACATCCTGGACAGGTCACCAGGCAATCACAGGGCAACATACTGTATATACAGTACATTCACACCTACAGTTAATTTAAAGTCTCCAGGTAACTCCAGTATGCATGTGGTTGTACTGTGGGAAGAACCTGGAGAAAACCCACACAGACACATGGAGACGCCACACAGAAAGAACAGAACTGGGATTCGTCATGCCACCAAAACATATAACAATGTGTTCAGTTTTGCCCATGAAGGCTGAAGTGAAATGGCTCCTCATAGGAAAAAGGTCCCTTTGCATTTGAAACTAAAGGTTTACTGTGACCACAGTAAGGGCACATGTCGAAGCTAACAGGGCGCCACTATTTAACTATTGATTACCATACATTTAGGATCACCAATATGTTTCGCCAAAGACAGCATGAACATTTAATGGATAAATACAAATATACAGAGTATATACACAACAATAGCTGCATGGGAACTAAGGTCTTTTCTAACAGTTATGTATCTGGCCGACAGCAGGGAGAGAAACAACACATGTTTTACAGGATGAAGCAATTAATGTCTATTTGTGTCGCGCACAAGAAAGACATATATGCATATTTCTCTAACACTTTGATTTACTTTGATGACTCCACATGGTGTGGGTGGACTGAGTTTGATGGATGTCGGTGGATGAAGTAGTGAAGTGCTTATGCTGTTACTGATGATTGAGTGTTTTGCTGCTTTTTGCAGACATTGCCCCCTGCTGAGTTAGCTTTTATATTTGTTCACATGCGCACTCAGACACACACATACACACATGCACAGGCAATGATATTCTGCAGGGCTCAGAATACTGCTTCCAATCTAATTTCTGTGGATGAAGTGACCCGTGAAATGGTGCCAAGTCGCTCTCTTCTCCTCAGCAGTATGTAAAAGCTGCAGATTGCCACATTCAGCGTCCAATATTAACACTTCAGCCAGCTTTTAATACCTTAGCATTCTGGCCACTAAACCCCTGACTGAGTGTATGAAGGCTGGTGTTCATGGGCATCCTTTAACGTTTGAGGCACAATTTGTGTGTGTGTGTGTGTGCGTGTGTGTGTGTGTTTGTGTGTGTGTGTGTGTGTGTGCGTGTGCACCAAAAAGTCCAATGCCCCTCTCAAGTGTGTACATGCATGCAACCCTGTTACTTAGAAATTACATTTCTACACAGGTTAACTGCAACAACAAACAGAAACATAATCGCTGGCTGGCCTGTGTCCTGAGGTAACTTTGTCAATAGCAGATGATTGGGTTGGCCTGTGGCAGGCTTGTGGAGTAACAGATTACATGTAATGGTGTTGCATAATTAGGATACAAAAAAGATGTAATTGAAATCCATTATAGTACAGAAAAAAATGTTCAATGAGATTACTGGTATGTTTGATAAAAACAGGGATTACTTAGCAGGATTACATTTTCATGTAGTCTACAACTGTGCAGCAGAGTCATGCACAGTGCACATGTATTACAACGCTTTTATGACATTAACAGTCGCCGGACTCCCAGCTGTGTACATCACCATGGCCACTGCAGGGGAGAAAATGCTGTTGCTGGATGGAAATTCTGGCATCACTTTGCTTATGAATCACAAAGAGGGGAACAACAACGCAGTACAATGCAAGTTATGTCTTCCAGTTGTGAAATTACTGTCATCATCCAGAGACGTCCAACGTAACGCCAAGGCTAGGGTTAGTGTCACTGGGGTTAGGGTTAACCCTAATCCTCGTGATATTAATAAGATTTCTGCTAGAATGTCTATTGGCACAACTTCATGAGGGCTCCCAGATTCTGTGTGCTTGTAAGTAAGAAAAGACTACAAACTAATACAGGACTTACTAACTATAATTAGAGGGTAGGGTTATTCTTGAATCTAATTACCTATCATCTAACACAGATGAAAGAGAAGAGGTAAACTGTAAATACAGGTTGTACTGATATACAGTATGTACGGATACTTCTTTGAGATACTTCTTTTTTTTCTTGCAGTGTTGTGGTACAGAAAATGTTAATCAACAGTGCATTGCATACTAATACTAAAGAAGGCATAGTCACATAGAGAAGGTGAGGTGCCAAAATAAAGAATAAAGAAAATAAAGCAGGCCGAAGCGCAACGCTATCTGAAAAAGAAAATCACAAAGGAAACCTGTCTAACTAAGCTAACCAAAAGAGCAGCCAAAAACAGCTACAGGGTGTGGCGCCCATTACGTACCTAGTATTTCTACACAATGCACATACTACGTGCACAACACTATTAAGTGTTTTAATCCACTGCTGCTCAAATGCAGTAGCACTCATGTTAGCAATGACTAAATCTACTAGAACTACATGAAAGTGTGTTATGAAGCTAATGTATGCATCTCTAAGGACACAAATCAATCCAGCAGTGGCTCTGTGTGAAAAAAAGGGCACTGTCTTTTATTCAGCTTCCCATTCATTCCCAAAAGGAATGGAGTTCATCAGAGTTCCTGGTTACTGGTTAATTACTCATGACTCATCCTTTGTCTAGACACTGAAGTTACAATCGGTGTAATTTACATTGTCTTCCATCCAATAATAAGAGTGATTCATTTAGATCTGCCAACTCTTCATGTTTCATTGGGACTACAATACACTTGTCAGTGTTTTGTCAGTATTACCAACATTTCCACTAATCAATATGCTGTAAACATTCTACATGTAACATCTGTAATTCTGACATGCAACATTTGAGTTTATTGGTATGTTACTGCATGTTCTCAGCTAGTGTGTTGTTGAATGAATCCCTGAAACACTTCAATAACTGAAAGTAAAACTTCATTTTTTTCCCCTCCCTGACAGAAGCACAGACGTCATCTATGTTTGTAGTAATATGCAACAAAGGACTGCTAATGAATTGTGGAAGTAGAAGGCTTGTTCAGTGGAAGCCTTTGATGTCCGAGGAGATAAGAGCTTCAGAGGGGAACATGTTAAGTATTGTTAAAAGACAGGGAAACAAAGATCCTGTGCCATAAGAATGAGCCAATCATAAACCCAGTCAGACTTCCAAGCCTCAGACAGCATCTACAGCCTGCATTTATTTTGCATTCATGGATTTTCGATTAGCTGAAGTGCTTTTGTGGCCTCCAGCTTTAATTTCAACAATGTTTCAATTACTGCAAATTCCCTGCATATGAGGTTTGTTCCATAAGCCAGAAGTGAAATATTACGGGACAGCCAGGTCCGAATGTACAGCAAAATGTTCCTATCACCTTGAGGAAGTATATCTTGGCTCATCCTTCATGAGGACGACTGCAAAACAATCAATACAATGATGCAGGATAATAGATAAAAATCCTTAATAAAAATGAACTAAAACTAAAGTCAGGCCAAATAAAAGCCCCTCTGTTATCACCTTGTCAAGTTAGTTAGTAATGTTGGAATTTAAATTAGACTCCTGGGGCAAACTAGGGGAGTGTTAGGGCAAGTTATGGGGCACAGATTTAAGGAGTGATAAAAACAGCAAATGGACTGGGAGATTAAAAAAAGGAAAACAAACACAGCAAATGAAAACAGATGGGATAGAGAAGATGGATTAGAAAAAAAGAGCAGAGAAAACAGATGCTGATCAGTGCATGAGCTCGAGCAGCTTTGTGAGTCCCGGCTTACTGCTTCCTGCTCCTGCACAACACTGCCACAGCAGCAGTTTCTCTCACAGTGAAGGTACAACAGACGCCGTGCTCCCAACATGACAAGACGAGTGAGAGAGAGAGCGAGAGAGAGCGAGAGAGAGAGAGAGAGAGAGAGAGAGACGCTTTAGATAGAATTCTGTGACATTTTCAGAAGGAAAAAAGAATCTGACAAACACAGACAGACACAAGATTGATTCAACCCACACATAGCATAACAAACCAGGAAAATGAGTGAAGGCAGTCTGCTTCCAATACAGTCATTTCCACAACATGCATATTGTAGCTTTAAGATATATTCATGTGCTGTCATTCATCCTACCACAAGTGTTTTGGAGAATTTGGTGATAACTTGACAGACTCTAATGCATGTTTAAGACAGAATCACTGAAAAAAACCCAGTGATGGCTTTTGTTGTTGTTGTTGTTGTTGTTGTTGTTTTGTTTTGTTTTGTTTTTGCAAGTCTCTTGATTAGAGCTCTCCACCAGGGACTGGGGGCTTTATTTACACAGAGGGTTGGTGAGCTTAGAAAATGAATGCTAAGAAGAGTATGTGATAATTAATCTTGAGCTGTTTTAATTAAATTGTTCTATCAGGTCATAATCAGTAGATAGAAACGGTGAAATTTCCTACTTTGTTATGCTGACATTCTGAAATCTCTTGCAGGTGGAAATAAATGTCAGCAACTGAATTTTTTTTTTCTTTTTGGAAGTGTGGTCTCCTAATGCAGAGGAGTAAAGCAAAAACAAATCTGAAATCATATGGATGTCATATCTTAAACTATGCACACACTGTGGCTGTGTCCGAAATCGCCCCCTAACCCCTATATAGTGCACTATATAGTGAGCACGCCATTTTGTAGTGGTGTCCGAAAGCTTAGGGATCATAGCATGTCCACTATATAGTGCACTCAATGTATCCCACAATTCACCGCGAAATGTAGTGAACATCCGATGGTCACTAACCGGAAGAGTATGTGATAATTAATCTCGAGCTGTTTTAATTAAATTGTTCTATCAGGTCATAATGAGTAGATAGAAACGGTGAAATTTCCTACTTTGTTATGCTGACATTCTGAAATCTCTTGCAGGTAGAAATAAATGTCAGCAACTGAAATTTTCTTTTTTTTCTTTTTGGAAGTGTGGTCTCCTAATGCAGAGGAGTAAAGCAAAAACAAATCTGAAATCCTATGGATGTCATATCTTAAACTATGCACACACTGTGTGAGCTTTTAAATTGACCTTTTGACAGGAAAGGGCAGTTTGACAAGACAATTATTGCAATATAGATATGTATAGTCTCCTCTTCTGTATCTGTAATTAGCTCTTTATTTAATCCAGAAAAGAAAGCTTGTTCATGATAGACATCTTAGATTGATAAGTACTATCTAATAATAATAAGTTAAATTATTCTTTGTAAAATAATTGTAAAGGGGTAAATGCAGGCATAGACTTCAGATGAAGCCATTCAACTCAGATACCCAGATTTGATCAGTATGTAGATTTACTTAATTCTTAGACAATACAGATGTTAACAAATACAACTTTTCTGTTTAGATAAAAATAGATGGTGTGCTCTGCATAGATATCCAAGTTTCCAACAGATACAATTTGAAAAGTCATTCCAATCCAGTATAATCCCCATCCTCAGTGTGATCAATGGCATTTTTTACCATTTGATATCATCCTACTCTACGGACAATTCTGACTACTCCATGCAATGTGTACATACACTGTAAATCAATTACTGAAATAAACTGCCTGAAAATATTGTCCCATTAAAACCATCAAATTACATCCGTATTCCCCAAAAACATCATATGGTCTAAGTTCTGCAATTCTATTTTCACTTTTCATTTTTTACGAATATAGTTTTATTCAGATTCCACCATCAATTACTTAAAAATTGGGACAGTGATTATTTTGTTTATTTTTGCATCAGTAAGGAAGGTGAAAAAACACTGACTAGATACCAGAGCAGATTTATTCTTGGCAACCTGAGGCACACTATCTTAAAGGGGTTTGTCAATCCTTCTCACTCCTATTCTTAACTTGCACCCAAGGTTTCATTGATTTCTACAGCTGAGTGCCATCTGCATAAAAGTGGAAAAAGTACAGAGTCTTCTAATAATGTTCCCTACTCTATACTATGTTAACTATATGTATTATACATTATACCTATATATATATAATATAATATTATATATATTTATACTGTGTTATGGTACCAGGTTAACTATGGAGTCCCCAACCTGCTTAACTTTTGATGACTTAATTTGTAAAAAATTATATTTAATGGATAAATAAGAAATGTGCAAACTATGGGCAGTTACTATAATGCCAGTTAAATGTTCCAGCTTCTGGAGAATTAGTTTTAAAAGCTGCACTAAGATCTAGCAGGACCAGAGGCAATGAGTTGGTCATTTGAGACTTCTTCCAAAGCTGTCTCTGTACTGTGAAAACCTCTGACCCCCGACTGGAGGTCTTCATATAAAGTCCTCATATACTGGTCTGAAGAAAGTTCAATGGACTGGCGACAACTTTCTAAAGGATTTTCAAGAGAAAAGGGAGGGTAGATATTGATCGTTAATTATTTAAAACCTCTGGGTCCAGACTGGGTAAGCAGAGGTTTAATTACAGCTACTTTAAAGAATTGCGGTACATAACCAGTTAATTGACGTTAGCAATAAATAATTGAAGTTAGCTGACTAAGGTTGATTGGACTAAAGCAGCCTATGTCTCCAGGTTCTGCAATTTCTGTTCCTAAAGATAAGTAAGTACTTAGGTACATGTCTGCGTGCCTGTGCCTGTGCCTGACTCTTGCATGTCTCACAGGAGTTTGGCTTTACTTCTTTTAAGGGGCGACTGACATGTATTGGCAGAACCAGACCCGACCTTAGAGGGTCCACAGAATTTGGCCACAACTAGTGGAAGACTGTGTTCATCACTGTGCTTCATCATTGATCTGCAGACAGACTCTTCCAATCAATGTCTTTCTCTTGGCCACATCACACTGCCATAAGGTTGTGGAGAAAGGTCAGTCAATATATCCCAAAGTATCCTAGATGCCTAAACAAAGTTTATTTATACCTGGGGACATTTCTCCTTAATCACTAGCTCTTTACCTGGTGTACTGCCATTATTATACAAATTAACCATGGCAGAGAAAGGAGTCGACCTGGTGGAGGCGGCGTGAGGAAGCAGAAGTAAGGATATGGCAGAGTAAACATTACTTTCTGCCTATGTGGACATTACTGACATCCTATTAGGCAGAATTAGAGCTGATGGTGGGAGGCACAGATGGTGGTGGACATTAGAGGGAGCAGGAATAGAGAGCAAACCTGAGTATGAGGCCTCTATATACTGTGTGTGTGTGTGTGTGTGTGTGTGTGTGTGTGCGTACGCGCGCGTGTGTATGTGTGGGTCGTGCTAGCTGTGCACAGCCTTGTTTCTACTGTGACGAGGTGAGAACAGGGCAGATGGGATATAGGTAATATGAAATGGGATGAGTGTGTGCTGTCAAGCAGCGAGCAGCACAGGTGAGAGATGGTGATGAGGCAGAGGAGAGAACAAGTGAAAAGACCTGATGTCAACACATTAGAAGTCACTGTGGAGATGGTGAGAGGGTAGGCTATATTCTGCACCATTTCCATAGCAAGGACTTGCCACATGGTTTGGGCTCATGCTGTGGGCATGAGACTGTGGGAATTATACAAGAGTCAGCATGAATCTTTTGATGCAACTTATGCAACTTTCAGTATGTGGAGTGCAGAGGAAGTGTCCTGCACTGTCATGTCATATATACACTGAGAGTGTGTGTGTGTGTGTGTGTGTGTGTGTGTGTGTGTGTGTGTGTGTGTGTGTGTGTGTGTGTGTGTGTGTGTGTGTGTGTGTATATATATATATATATATATATATATATATATAGTCTCCTGTAGTCTCTCACAGATTTGTACTAATGAACACTAAAAAATATCCCAGTACTTCTGTTGTGTGTGTGTTTGTTTTTCTTCCCTAAAGCTGCGGAAGGATAAAGAAGATATTCCAAGATGGTGTAAGTACTCACATGTGGCTGACAGAAAATAAAGTGGTGGAAGAAGTATATTAATGATTCCCAGAGTTTGTGGGCTGTGTGTGTGTGTGTGTGTGTGTGTGTGTGTGTGTGTGTGTGTGTATATATATATATATATATATATATATATATATAGTCTCCTGTAGTCTCTCACAGATTTGTACTAATGAACACTAAAAAATATCCCAGTACTTCTGTTGTGTGTGTGTTTGTTTTTCTTCCCTAAAGCTGCGGAAGGATAAAGAAGATATTCCAAGATGGTGTAAGTACTCACATGTGGCTGACAGAAAATAAAGTGGTGGAAGAAGTATATTAATGATTCCCAGAGTTTGTGGGCTGCATAATATCTGTCTCTGAAGAATTGCTGACTTAGTCTTTGACTTTCATTAACTGTGTGAAGGCTAATGATTTTCTCCCACCACTGACATTGTGATACTGTCTTTGGAAAGGAAAGAGACATCATTAAGTTCCATTGTAATGTTCCTTGTTCTTCTGCACCACTCCAAAGGGGAAGTTATTATAGATCACAAGGGCTCATTCGACCCAGCATAGGCAGTGTTCATTTTTCCTGGCAAGGCCCAGGTGACAGAGTAAAGGTGTACAGAGGGACCCAGAGACCTTGGGCTGTGGAAACTAATTACCCTCAGTGGTAATTATGAGAGCAAAGCTCTGGTCTGACCTTGGACATGTGATTTAGTGGCATAGTGGAGTGTGGGTACATTAAGGTTGCCACAAACTAAAATCAGAGTGAAGAAGTCAGATGGTGCAGTTGGGGATAAAAAACAGAATAGGGAGTGAGTGTGTTGAATGAGTATTAAATGACATGATGCGATGTGACTAACTCCCGATCAGATTAGAATATTCAGCAACAGAAAAAAAAACAGTCCCAGCTCTCTTACAATATATGTAACAGATAACGTGTAAGAAAATAAACTATATGGTTTATGGCCAATTTATTCTACATTGACACGCTACTAATGTGGCAGTGATACGCACAATTGTTCACCCACTAATCAAGAATTATGGAGAGTTTAGTCTCAGTGTGACTTCCATTTAAGAAGGCCATTCATGAAGTCATACTGCATTCATCCCATCTTTATTGTATCCTGTGATAAATTCAGTAGAGTCTCTTAAATAGGCCTGTATTCAAATTACTCCTGTTATTAATTATGCCATACAAATGCAAGCATTCATTCATCAGAATAATTGACATCACATTTATATACACTTAAATATTACACTTTCAGTGTGTCACTTAAACTGACTGAGAGCATCACTGTTTTCAGATTCAGGTGTTGAATTTTTTGTTTGGGGGGGCAGCCTGGAGCACCATCTAAGGAAGGAAGTATAAAATAAAATCCTTTTGTCATCAGTGTCTAGTATGTCTTTAACGTCACTAATTCTGAATGGCACACTCTCAAATGTAGTACACATGATCGATTTGAGAGTGTGAGATTGAGAAAAAAAATCAAAACAATGTTTAATGTAGCTTTTTTAGCTGAATATGTCTTTTATTGTTAGGACTTGTAAAATGTAGAATAAAGTCTTTAAGCTTCAGTGTCCTTGCGTTCCTTTTCTCAGTGCTCAGCAGTGCAATACAGCCTACTCTCTCACCATTCATAGTTGTTTATAAATTATTTTTTTGTAAGCCTGACAGAATGCATAGGGTCTGCAGTGACTGACAGCCTGGGTGGGTTACCACACATAACTCTATTTTAGGAACTCTGTCTCTGACTGCCCATGAGTTTTGCAATTGCAAGGTCATGTACTATGTCTTCATGACTGACTACATCAAGCTACCTCAAGGAGATTATGTCAAGGGCATCAAACAAGGCCATGTTTTTCTTCCCTGGTAGTTTGATTTTTGTGTCTCTGATCAGGCGATTGGGGACAGCTGTCTGAAAAATGTCTCTTTTTAAATAATGACACTCAAGAGGACACAAGTGAATCAAATTATATCATGATTCATTATAACACAGTTACTCACAATAATTTGTTTTATTCCATCAATAATATTTGATTTTTATCTTGTGTTTCTCCTTCCTTCCATATTTTACATACTGTATGCTCTAGACGGCAATCAGCAAATAAAACTAGTAGTACTGCTGAATGGTATACGCAAGCAATATACCATTGCTTATGTCCATTTAAATAAAGTGTTTGATTTAAATGGACATTTTCCTAACACAGTGATGTGTTCTCTGTCCTGAATCACTACATGGCAGTATTTAGTTTATCAATGATTCTCCAAACACAAACAAAATGGCAGTATCCTGAAAATGGATTCGCAGTGATGCAGTTTATACACCAGTGCCTGAGACAGTGCTAAGTCCACTGCGTAACCTCGGACAATACACTGGGCCTGCAACTTGTAATCAAAATATTCAGCAGTGATTGTATAAAGTGGAACAGTTCCATTCAGAATCACCAGGTTGCAGGAATAATCAGAACAAGCCTCTAATCAGAAGTTATTGTGCTGGTCTCTAACGTCTGAGCCGTTTTTGCCAGGGAGGTAAATGACCCCTAAACTGGGGAGGATAATTACTGTTAAGTGTCACAGGAAGGTGTACTCTCCTTAAAAAACATTTCATCAGAATGCTAATGTGAACCAAATACCGCAATTTGTTTTTCATTTTTCCTTTAATAAAACCCAGGGACGTTTAGGTCATTTTAGTTTCCTGCCACATACTGTAACTGCTCATCAAAAAGTTCTTGACTTGCAGGTGAAATCGGAACTTTTGTGTGCGAGCAGGTTATGGTCTGAATGAATTATGAAAATCATAATATTAGAGGAGAAAGGCATGGAGCCTTTGAAATTCTATCAAGCTGAGAACGAATAAGTCGTTCCAGGTTTTACTTTGTCCCATTTGTTCCAGCTTTGTTCCTGCTTCTCTCTATAGGAAAGTTTTGGCAAAGCCAATGTTCTTTTTCAAACATCCCCAGCAACCCTTTATTTTAAAGCCGTGGATTTGAAATCTACTTTTCAGTGGTTAAAGCAGTACACTAAGGAAAATCAGCATTCTTTTGTATCAATATGCTCCAGTTATCATGTAGTATTAAACGGATGGAATCTGCAATCTGTCCTTTTTATCACAATTAACAAACATTTGTTTGACATTTTGTTTCAAATGATATAATGAAGCTATCTGACATTTAATTCATATAATGAAGATATAATGACATTTATTGACCTTACCATGTTTATTTCCTTGACTGATCAAGAAATCTTTGTTTCTGTCCTGATAAAAGGACATAAGATCTTGCACCTCTTCCTATTTAACAGTATTCATTTCCTTTCTTCATGCAGCGACCTCATAGCCTGACAAAGCCCAGGCTTTCCTGTCTCCGCAGAGTGGGAGTGCTCTGTCATTTTCTGTTTGCTGTTTCGGTGCCCGTGGTTCATGGCTGTGATGGCAAAGCCAGCTTAAATGGAAAGGCAGCAGTTAGCTGGTCTGCTTTGTGTAGCGTCCTGGTGATAACGTGGTGTGACGTGCTAACACAATCCAGCTGCCACCCCTGCACAGGAATTCAGACTGTCTCTGTTGCGCTGTCTTTTCTTTATTTTTGTTGCCTCCCCCTTTTTTCTGTTGAACACTCTTTTTTTCAAAAGCTCCATGTGAAGCGAGTGTCAGCACGGCCAGATCTGCTGTTTATAGCTTCAAAGATAACTTCAAGTTCTCTGCCACTTTCTGGATGTTTCCCACTACAAAGATTTACTACACATGGGATCCACAGCTGCACATTTAAAGGAAGGCGACGCCACATAGTACTGGAACGATTCATCCAAAGTGAACTGGGAGCAGTGGGGGGTGTAGCCTATGGCCTGTGCAGACAGCTCTGCAGTACAGTGATACAGTGTGGGACAAAGTTCTGATCCAAGGGGGAAAGAGTCGTACCTCAGGAAGTGAACACAAAGTGTGGCAGAATGTTGTTTCCTCCTGTGGGCTCTTTGTGTGAGCGCGTCAGTATCTGAGACCAATGAGGGTGGAGCTGCAACAGCATAACGAGACAACTCAGTTCCTCTTAATTATCCAATAAAATCTGCTCTTACCTCACTGTGCCCACCCAGGCAGTTCAAAACCCTCTTTCACACACACACACATGCACACACACACACACACACACACACAGGCCTTGTCTACTAATCTAATCATCATTTTTGCTCCTGTTGCCTCCCTTTTCTTTCTCTCCCTTATACACACACACACACACACACACACACACACACACACAGAGTGACATATGCATGCAGTGTGAAGGTACTGTGTGTGTCTTTGCCTCTGTGCCTGTGAGGTGTAAATAGTGGGTAATGGTGTGTGTCAGACCTATGTAACAGCCTATTAGGCACGTGAAGTGAGTTAATCTGATCTAACATCTCTCTTCCCTATTTTTAAAAATCCCTACAGACATGTCTCTGCTCAGACTTGCAGGAGGTGAGTGGGGGGCAGGGGTTCAGGAGGGGTACAGGGCAGAAAATACAACAGCACTATGCACACGTACCAGCCTTGACACCTTCCTCAGCCCAAACTGCTTCCATGTGTCCTGTCTAACCGGAGCAACTGTCCCACACTGCTGACTATTCATTACTGCATATCCTGTGCAGCAGAAGCGTAGCTTCCTCTTCAGTGGAAATAAGGATGAGGGTGGGGGTGAGCAACTCATCAGGATAATTGGGGAGTTTGAAAATGCAGCCTTTTCAGAGATGAATCACACATATTACACAGCAGTGTCAGTGTTTGAATCTGATTCACATGGACACTCTCCCCCTCTCTCTCTCACACACACACTCACACCCTCACACACACACACACCAAGACACAGGGCATCCAAGCCACATGGTCACTACACTGTCTGCCCTCATAAGGCATGGATGTGAAGGCTGAAAATCTAATAGCAAGTCAATTTCCAGGCAAACCTTTGAGGGTTAAGTAGTTTCAGACTGCTGGATTCAGTTCCATTATAACTGATGGTATATTTTTGAAGGGGCCAAGCTCTGGGCACACCAGTGCAGTGAAATGGAATGTGTTCCTGAAACAAACCAAAGGTGTAATTATCTTTATTATAGGTGGGTTCGTTTATAAGTGGGACAGAAACAATAGGCTTCTACAGTGAGGGCAGACAGACACAGGAAAAAAAGACTAATATTACAACATAGATGGCTTAATCATTGCCATTACGTGAATTATAAAAGCTGACAACTGAACAGAGTACAGCTGGAATCTGCATGTCATTTGCTTCCTCATTGGAACAAAATAAAAAAAGACAAAAAGGTATAATCACAGGTTTCAGAGAGCGAACAAAGGAGAGAAACACGCAAAACAACTACAGTCAAATCAGTGAGTGTTGTCAAGGCCTGGACGTCTGCAAACTGTGACAGTATCACTTTAAATGTTGACCAATGATAATTTATTATGCTGACGAATATTATTTATTACGATAAAGTTAAGGCTGGTATATATATATGTGTGTGTGTGTGTGTGTGTGTGCGTGTGTGTGTGTGTGTGTGTGTGTGTGTGTGTGTGTGTGAATTAATTTATGTTTATTTAGTTATTTTTCTTATCGTAAACAAATCCTGTGATAAGTCAGATTTGGATTTATACACCTGGTGCTTTTGTAAAATGGTATAATCACAGGTTTCAGAGAGCGAACAAAGGAGAGAAACACGCAAAACAACTACAGTCAAATCAGTGAGTGTTGACCAATGATCATTTATTATGCTGACGAATATTATTTATTACGATAAAGTTAAGGCTGGTATATATATATATATATATCTGTGTGTGTGTGTGTGTGTGTGTGTGTGAATTAATTTATGTTTATTTAGTTATTTTTCTTATCGTAAACAAATCCTGTGATAAGTCAGATTTGGATTTATACACCTGGTGCTTTTGTAAAATGCAATGGAGAAGCTCTGTTTTTTGTTTTTTTTTTTTGTCTTAGTTGTTTGGGCCTGTACAACACAGTAGGATAAGATATTGCCAGGCTCACGAGCAGGATAAAGTCCAGTGCACTGGTCATTACTGTTGCTTCACAGCATGAAAACTCTCTTTTTGGAGTCTGCTGGCCTGCTGCTCCTCTCTGTGTGGATGCATGCAGCATATCCCCCATGTGCTTGCATGAGCTTCTTCTAGTTAGTCTTGAGGCTACTGGAAACCTGTCCAGCACGTACCCAGCTGAGACTAACTACAGCTGACCTGAACAAAAAAATGATCATTTCTAATAGCTGTTTTATTGACTGTTTTAGCTGTTTCATACATTTTCAATTTTAAGTTATGTTATTTGATCGACTTAACAAAGAGAAATGCAGGTAGAGATGATTACAGAGACAGAAGTGAAAGAGCAAAGGAGCACAAAATGAGAGATAAATTCTTCTCTGCCCGTGGGTTTTCTTTGCACAGCATTTCATCCAGATGCTGATGTAATGTATCGTCAGGCTCCTGGGTGCTGGTGTTGCAGATGTGTTTCAACTCAATTTCACCTGCAACTGTAGGAAAATTCATTGTGTGCAATATTTTTCCATTTGAAGGTAGCTGCACCAACAGAGAAGTGAAGCTTGTGAACAGCTTTGCATAAACGCATCAGCATTAGTATATACAGTCCAGCTAAATTATTACATGAGCCAGACAGACAGCTTTTTATCTTCCAAAGCAGTTGATTTGTGTAGGAGTGTTCATAGCAAACAAGGTTAATCTCTGTCTCCAAAGCAATCATGTACAACAGTACACTAGGTTGGCAGGGCAATTTGTGTGTGTTTGAGGGTGGTTTGTGGATTGTTTCTGGGGCATTTGGATGGTGGAGTAATTGCTTCCAGAGCTCCCTGTGGAGTAATTGCACTTCCTCCACCCAAAAGCTGTACATCTGAGAATCGGCTGGCCAACACAACCAAAGAGATTTCTGGGCCAGAGCGAGGCTGAGGGATGGCGGCAGTTTGGGAGACATGGTGGAGTGTTCACACAACATTGTTTTACTATTCTACTATTCCTCTACTATTGTGCTCTGTGACTGTACGTGTTGACACATACCTCTGTCCAAGCACAATGTGCCTGAATGTGCGCTTTTTTGGGTGTGCATTTTAGTAAGAATTAATCAGTGAGCAAGAAAACCACTCAGCATGATTGTGAGTAAATTGCCCACAGCTGCACATTCATACATACATGTTGTCTCCCCAGAGTCAGACAGGGCAGAGATTAACTGTGGCCAGTGACACATGCAGAAGACATGAAGGCTTCATTTGTCCAAGGGGAAAACTGGATTTATTGTATACAAGACGTATTTTTGAATGATGATGCATCCTGTAAAAAAAAAAAAAAAAATCAGACATGTTGACATGGCAACAGCAGTCTTTTCAGACTGCCAGAACTGACAGTCATAATTGTGGCTCTGACTAGTAAAATAATTTCTCTTCTGATTGTAGCTAACTGCTTTATCCCCACTTACAGTCTGAGCAGCATGTTTTACTCTTTAATTAGCATGGTGCTGGAGCATTTTGGGGCTTCTTATGCAGAACGCACGTTACACCTGAAATTCATTTCTGCTCAGAGCTGCTTCTTTCGTCCAGAAACACAGACTGAAGCAGACATGTGAAGAGCAGGAGCATTAAACCTGACAGAGCTTAGGGTAGCGCATGTAAAAATAGACAGAGAGATGATAAAAGACAGCTAATTAGGGAAAATAGAGAAAGTGAAAAATGAACAAATTTGAGGTGCCCCATAGCTCTGCTCAGCAGTTTAGTTTGTTTATGTACATTTACTGTCTATGTTTTCATAGATAATATAAATATCCTAAATATTTCAACATGAAAAATATGATAAGTAATGATAATCTCACCATGCACTCTGCTTTACAGCAGAGACAGTGAGACATGCAGTAATTAACCTGTCGGTGTAACATGCCTGCTGAACCTTTCTGAGCTTTAACATGACAACCAGAGTTCTTTGCAAAAAGATTACAGGTATTCTCTTTTAAATCGGAATTTCTTTACAGTACGTTCAATTGTATCATTGCAGCTTTGTCTATGCATATATTACACTCACTCATTAAAGTATTTTTCATTTAGAGACCAAATCCATGTTTTTCTTTCTCATGCAATAACCAGAATTAAAACCCATAAAACCCCAGAATTAAGAGCCATATGGCAAATGATGAAAAAAAGTTCCTGTACCAAGATCTGTGGTAACCAGGGACCTAATTATCCATCTTTTTTTGTATATTCTCATCTTCTTTTTGTTTCTACGTAATAAGTTAGATAACTTAATATGATCACTATCAATTAAAAAATAATCAATACTTGCATTCCAGAAAATTCACAAATAAGATCAATAAGAACACTCATTGTCTATGACTCATGTTCTGTACATTATTACATTATTATTTGTTAAACCAACATTACTTTTGATATGAATTTAAGATATTTGTTTGATGTTTAGTATATTTTTATATATTTTAAGAACTACATTTGTACCCCCCGCCCCCCATCTTTTACCTACATTTACTAAACATAAAAAAGCACATGTAGCAATAGACATTTCTTCAGTTATTAATTCCTGACAGTGCATATAAACATCCATCCATAATTCACATTATATTGACAACTCAGTGAAAAAATTAAGTCAACACAATTTAATTAAAAATGTCCATTTATTAGAAGAAGAAGAAGACACACCTTTTGTTGATCCCAACAGGTGGGAAATTAACTTTACTGCATTCCACACACACATGAGTACAGAACATTAGTACACAACATTAGTACACAATGTAGCATGCACATATGGAGCAGTGGGCTGCCACACAAGAAGCACCCAGGGAGCAAATTTGGGGGTTAAGGCTGGAGGGCCCAAGCTGGTGGACGGCGGCAGACAGTTGGCATTGTTTCAAGTAAACCGATTCATATTTATTAATTTCCCACTGATGTGTACTGTAAGGTGAAGTGCAGACACTAAACTGACTTGTAAATGAGAATGAGAGGAATAGCGTGTAAAGAGTAAAGAAAGTGCGTTGTTGGTGTTTAGCTCCAGCAGGTGATAGACATGACTGAAAGTGAGCCCTTACTTGCAGATATAACAACAACATGTTTCCTTGTTTGTATTACAGGGACTTTAAGCTTGATGCTGTACCATGTACCACTTCCCAATGTCTGTTTTTTAAGTTAAGGACAATATTTCAAATGGATCAAGTAGCACTACATTTCATTACCTGCTGCAGCCCACAGCTATTTGTAAATTATCTAATGTTCATTCATTGTATTGTCCTTGGATTTATAGCCTTAATTTGGTGATTCTGCTATTCACAGTGTTTACAGGTACCATGGTATTGCAGTGGTTAGTACTGTTGCCTCAGCATGAAGGAACCTGTTTTAAATGCTGGTCAAACCGGGGTCTTCTATGTGGACTTCACAAGTTTTCTCTGTGAACCCTTCTCCGGCTTCCTCCCACAGACTGAAGACATGCAGATGGTGGGCAACAGTGTTTCCAGATATACAGTAATTAGTGTTTTATGGTAGTTTTAGGGTCTATATGCGATATAATAAATACTTTTAAAATTCGACAATTAGACGAGTTCTGACCTCTGGCTGTCTTTCCAATTAGTATGTATTCATATACTCGACCTTCTGTGATAATAGTCATGTATTACAAGCTAAATGTTAAAGTTCAATTTCTAAGGACAGAAGCAGTGGTTGTGCAAAGAGGTACAGTTGTTGGTGGTTGTGTTTCAGTGTGACAATGAACGTGGCAGTTGTTTCATTAAAATGGCCGAGCCTCTCTGTTGATTCCTGAGGTTATTGCAGTTCCATGCATTAGCTGTTTTTTTCAATGCACTGTCCAGTGAAAAAAAGTCTGTTGGATTTACATAAAAAAAATATGGACATCGGTTGTACATATTAAAGTTATGTTTACTCAGAATGATATATTCATGTTCTGTACATTATTACATTATTATTTGTTAAACCAACATTACTTTTTATATGAATTTAAGATATTTGTTTGATGTTAAGTATATTTTTATATATTTTAAGAACTACATTTATACCCCCCGCCCCCCATCTTTTACCTACATTTACTAAACATAAAAAAGCACAAGTAGCAATAGACATTTCTTCAGTTATTCATTCCAGACAGTGCATATAAACATCCATCCATAATTCACATTATATTGACAACTCAGTGAAAAAATTAAGTCAACACAATTTAATTAAAAATGTCCATTTATTAGAAGAAGAAGAAGACACACCTTTTGTTGATCCCAACAGGTGGGAAATTAACTTTACTGCATTCCACACACACATGAGTACAGAACATTAGTACACAACATTAGTACACAATGTAGCATGCACATATGGAGCAGTGGGCTGCCACACAAGAAGCACCCAGGGAGCAAATTTGGGGGTTAAGGCTGGAGGGCCCAAGCTGGTGGACGGCGGCAGACAGTTGGCATTGTTTCAAGTAAACCGATGTGTCGTAACCGAATTTCGACGTTAGTCGGAACATACATTCATATGTATGTATTCGTATGTAGATAATAAGTTGTGCCACTAGATGTTGCTATAATAACACGCTAAAATAAGAGTTTATTATGGTGAATTGCCTTTTGTCCCTCTTGACACACCATAGGGGTTGATATCGCGAGTGTAATGAGCATTTCCTTTAGATTTCTGATATCAACCGTGTAGACCCTGTGTTTTGTTATATATATATATATATATTACAAAAATCAAAATACTTGATGTGAGTGCAGCTATATGCATTTGGCGTATAGCTGCTGTGCTGTGGAGGTGTTGGAGAGCCGGCAGGCGCGCTGAGAGACAGAGAGAGCGCTCACCAACTAGTTCCCGTGCGAAGTCTGTACGTATTTACGGGGTAAACCGCTTAAGCCGAAACAAGGAAGTTCATGGGAGATGTGTCGTAACCACGAAAACGTCATTAAATGACAACAGGGCATGGGGAGTTTTAATGTTTTGTGATCAGATTCATGTGCCTTTTCTTTTTCTTTGCTGGAAGGTGTTATAACAAACACCTGACAAGATTGGGTTTGTTAAAATTTGAGTTAGGGTTATTATCAGCCACACCACACAGTGTCAAGAGCTGCTGTTACAACACTTCTAATTGACCTTTCATTGTGGTCTGCCAGACAAGATGTAAATGAAACTAACAGTGTCAGGCCACATTTGCACAGTGTTATATATTGCATGTGATGTGAAAGTCATTCTTGGTTGTCATTATGAAGACAATAATTGAACAGAAGTTTGGAGTTGGCACTGCAAGCCACTATAAAGCCATACACTTTTAGCTTTTCCTCATTTAATCCCATCTCCATCTTTGCTATGCGTTTTTTATTATTGCTCGCCGTTATCTAAATTAAGTTACCCTTCCACATTAGTTTGCCAAGAGGGAAATGAGACGTGTCCGCATAAAGTAAAAATATCATCAGTGGGCCTGTGTTATGACAGATTAATTGGATTATAGTTGCATTTAGCCTAGATTAGGTCCTGAATGGGGACCTGGATGGTGACACAGATGGATTAATTTAGAGCGTGCAACACTGATGGGAAGAGCTCTTAATTGTGTGAAATAAGCACTATGACACGAGGGTGACACCAAATTCCAAATATTTCTTGCCCCTGGGTAGCTTTATTTACCATAGCTAGCTATTTCCCACCGGCTAGTTTTTAAAAGCTATTTTTTGCTGCATTCACTGATTTTCACTTCTTTGTACGAGACACAAACAAATTGAGCCAAATTAAGTGATTTTTTTGTATCAAACTGAAGACGAGAAATGCTTCAGTGAATAAATTTTCAAAAAAACTTTTTTTTTCACCAAAATTTGAAGGCAAATGCACTTGGTTCTGCAAAGATAAAGCACAAGGACTCCAGGGAAGACGCTGAGTCTGTACTGTGCACTGATTGCTATGATTCTGTTTTTGATCACTTCTTATGTTTACTTATGTAAATTCCTTCGTTAGGTTGTTTTGTTTTGTCAGTTTGTTCTCCTGCTCTCTCTCTCTCTCTCTCTCTCTCTGTGTGGTTTTGTTTTGGTTGGTGTGCATGTGACAGGAGGCGTGGCTGGCTCCTCCCTGCGTGGCTGACGAGGCACATGTGATTCTCATTCACTCATCAGTCTCTCCATAAAAGACGGGTCATCTCTCCACTTCGCCGCCGGATTATTCCGTACTCAAATGGTATCTCTGCGCCTTTACCTTCTGCTTATTTTTTGATTCATTATTCTGATCCTCGATCTCTTTTTGTTCAGCTACCTTGGCCTCGTCTCTGCACCGGTGAGCCTCTGCCTGCTGTCCGCATCCTGTTTGTCTTGAGAGAGCTACAAGCCATTACCTGCTACCTTGTGCTGCTGCTGCTGACAGTTTTTTGTTTTATATTTTTTGGCATTATAGACATTTAATTTTTACCACTCTTTGTCTCTGCTTTTGGGTCCAATTACCAAAACGTTACACTGATAAGACATGACTGTAATGAAGATGGAGGGAAGACATAGGAAGAGAAGGATTAAGCTCTGAATGACATGTGTCTGACAATCTAAGCCTATGGCAGAGCTGACCCAAGACAGTCCTAACTATAAGGAAAGCTTTAAGTCTGCTCTCAAACACAGAGAGGGCGTCCACGGACTGAACCTCGGAGATGATTCCACAGCAGAGGAGCAGCATTCTGAACAAGCAGAGTCTTTAAGAACTGGCTGGTGCAGCCTGATAATAAGGAATAACAGTAATCAAGCCTGGAGGTAACAAAGGTCTAGAATAATTTTTTGGCATCTCCTAAAGACAAGGTATGTCTTTAGGAGAATTATCTCTTGACATGTGAATCAAGAGATAAATCGGGACCAAAGATGACTCCCAGATTACCAGTGGTTTTACTGGGGGCAAATACAATGCCATACAGAGCTACATTGTACGACAATGGCTCTAAGGTGTGTAGGGCCAAGTACTAGGAGTACAATTTCATCTGCATTTGAATTGGGGTCATCCGGGTTTCAATGTCTTTGACATGCCTGGAAGTGTAATTAACTGATTAGTGTCATATGATTTCATTGATATGTACAGTTGGGTGTCATCTGCATTAAAACGGAAATGTAGTTTTCTAGAAATGTTTCTAATAATGTTCCATAATGGGAGCATGCATAACATAAATAACACTGGGCCAAGCACTGAGCCTTGAGGAACTCCAAAATTGACTTGATTGCGATTAGATGACTCATTGTTAATGTGTGCCAATTGATATCAACTCATCTACTCAAGGAGTAATTGGGGCCTTTCTCAAGAGCCCACAGTAGTTTTGATAAGATTCATCAGAACCAGGGTAGATATAGGCAATTGTCTGAGGCAACGAGGAGGTAATTTGAGACTTTTGCCAACACTGTCTCTGTACTGTGATGAACTCTCAATCCTGAATGAAAGTCCTCATATAAACTAACGGTCTGAAGAAACTCACACGACTGATTAGAGACAAATTTCTCAAGGCAGACGCTTTTATCCAAAGCGACTTAAAATAAGTGCATTCAACTTTGAGATATGCCCAAAAAGTTCAAGAATGAGTGTATAAATATTTATCAAAAAACAGGCAAAAATCATTTCAAGTGCTTGATGTCAAGTAAAATATTGCTAAGTAAGGGGAGAATTTCTTTGAAGTTTTGTTGGGATGGGATCTAGAGCAGTGGTTGTTGTGTTGTGAAAGGATTATTAAATGTTCAGTATTGATGCCATACGTAAGAACTTGAACATGAACCGGTGTGTCCCAATTAGCAGGCTTAGCTTGAGCACTATGCCTCCTCTGGACAGTCACTCAACCCCCCTGTGTTCCTAGCTGCAGGGGAGCTGTGCGGGACTGTTAGCGGGGCTAAGCTCGTGGATTTACACCAAATAATGGCTCTTGTAAGTAGAGCTAACGTAGGTTCTAAAGTGCAGGGCCAAGCATGTAACTCACTGAGACTTACCTCCATTGTTGCCAATAAACTACAGTTATTATATTCTGATAGTCTGACTCAAGTATTGAGAAGTCCTTCAACATAATAAAAATTCAGTAGCCAGTCTAGTGAACTTATAATATACAGGGGGTCCTCGAGTTACGTCAGAGATCCATTCCTGAGAATGTGTCGAAACCGAATTTCGACGTAAGTCGGACCATACATTCATTGTGCCATTGTGCATACATTGTACCACCAGATGTCGCTATAACACCACGCTAAAATAAGAGTTTATAATGGTGAATTGCCTGTTTTGTCCCTCTTGACACACCGTAGGGGTTGAGATCACGAGTGTAATGAGCATTTCCTTTAGATTTCTGTTATCAACCGTGTAGACCCTGTGTTGTGAATAAACCTACGGTATCGCCACGATCCCGAACGCATCTGTGTCCGTGTGTCTCCTTACCAGCTGCCGCTGCCAACCCCCCCCACCACCACCCCCGCCATTTCACATAAGTAAACACAGCTGTGGAGGTGTTGCAGAGCCAACAGGCGCGCTGAGAGACAGAGAGAGCGCTCAGCAACTTTCTGTTATCAACCGTGTAGACCCTGTGTTGTGAATAAACCTACGGTATCGCCACGATCCCGAACCCATCTGTGTCCGTGTGCATCTCCTTACCAGCTGCCGCTGCCAACCCCCACCCCCGCCATTTCACATAAGTAAACACAGCTGTGGAGGTGTTGCAGAGCCAACAGGCGCGCTGAGAGACAGAGAGAGCGCTCAGCAACTAGTTCCCGTGTGAAGTCTGTACATAATTACGGGGCAAACCGCTTAAGCCAAAACAAGGAAGTTCACGGGAGATGTGTCGTAACCACGAAAACAACGTAATCCGTGACCGACGAGGACCCCCTGTATTTAGGCATAATAATGAATAAAAAGTTTGGTACGTTTGGTATGGACAGATATTGTGTGGAGTTTAAGTGAAAAAACCATTAATTCTTTATTGCATATATGTCTTTGATTCCCTTTTTTACTGTTGAAATTGAAGATTTTGTATTTTTTTATCTGACTACACACTTACTTGATCGAATAATTGGTGGAATACTTGATTACTCAGTTTTACTTCCACATAAATCTCTTTTGACATTGGTAATCTGGCTAAGCAGTTGGCTTGTTTACAACCTGTCTCATGACAATTTGAATGATCAAATCCCATTTTCCCAGATGTCACCAGTTACTTTTGTGGTCGCAGTGTCAATCAATCAATCAAATTTTATTTGTATAGCCCATATTCACAAATTGCAATTTGCCTCATATGTCCAGAGCAACAAAGACAAGTAGCAATAAACCTGAATTATTATTTGATATAGTAAATTTGTTGCTGAATTTCATGTATGGAGAGAGTATGAACATATAAGCAGGATATGAAATAAATATTTCCCACTATGCTGGCTCTGAACTAAATTTTAACAGATGTGACTTGACAAGCCATGACACATTGATGTCAGTTCCTAGATGTAAAGCTAATCCACTCTCAGTAAACCACCTTTTCCTAAACCACACAGATGAATGCATTTATCATTTTATAATTTACATACTGATATTTCATTGATTTTTTTTTAATCAATGTCAAATCAATAATAAATTAAACTGTAATTTAACTGTAAAATGCAATTTTAAAAAATAATGAAAAGGAAAGTGATGTGTTAAACTCCTCACACTCAACCTTGATCCATCCCTTGCTACATCCAGCTGTTACCAGACCTTAACTCTGACCCTGCTGCTGGCAGCCTGACATAACTCAGCCCCGGTGCATTCTGAAATATGTCATTTCATGGTGTCTGCCAGATGTTCACACTAAATCCAAAAACAGAGATATCAACCAGTTTGACTGTACTGAGTCAGTCATGGTCGTAACTAGTGTTCCCCTTACAGATGTTTGTCATATCATAATTTTTATGTGGGCTTTAGCGTCTGTGTCAGAGGTGGCTCTGCTCTGTGTGCGCCACAGGGAAACAGGGAGGGTGGAAGCAGTGAACCATCGAGGCATGTGATAGCGGCACAGCTGGTGGGAACACATGTAAGGCGCTTGCACATATGTTAAATATTTAACTTATCAAAGAGATTGTAATCCGCTGACTTAAAGAGGATCATCATTACCTATGTCCTTTGAACTAACTTTTAATAAAGACAATACCCACTGTGACCTTTTCCATCAAGTGAACGCAGCACATCAAGATATGATGAAATGGGGAACATTAAATCACATTTTCATATTACCATCATATTACCATTCACCCTCTTTCCTTTTTTTCTGGTCTCTAATTGATATAATGGAAGCATTTGCTGACAGTGGTGACCTCCCACCGAATCCCTTTCAGTGCTGTGATGGTACTGTGTGTCCTCAGTTTCCCCGCCACCAAAAAAAAATGAATAAAATACAGTAAGATTATTCAAGGGAGACGTACATAAGCAAAGAAAAGGGCTACTGATAAGGGTAAGCTGTGAGAGCACTGGAGCCCATCTGATTTGTGCATGAGAAATTAGATGGGAATTAAGGCATGGTACACTAGTTGCCTTCATACATTGGGCTGCTGCTGTGTACTCCTGTCAGCTCCATCTAACTGTTAAGCCCTGCTGCACACTCATTTCATGTAAAAGGCAGACCATTGCTGCAAACTGTTTTAACAAGGGCAGTATAGTAAATCGAAATAAGAGATTGTACTGTCAGCATTTAATGTAAGGGGTTTAAAGTGATTGCGTACAATATGAACTGATGTATACATTCAGGCAGTGTAAGCTGCCATTAAATCTAAACAAGTATGTCTATTGCAGAGCGATGTCAAAAATAATGTTCAAAATAATAAAGAACAGCATTCTTTCCTCTTCTCTAAGGAGCTGTTAAATCTCGTCAGCTGAATATTTACACACGGACACATACAAACGCACACATGCATTTGCAGTCCTCATGCTATAATGATAAATGGGCTAGAGCTCAACTCAGCATATACTCCTCTTCACTTACCATTCTCCTCTCATATTCCTTATTTATTTGAGTTACATTATGCAGTCAGAACCTCCTTTTCTAAATAATCAGGTAGTGTGCTGCTCAGTGTCCCGGAGGACTGCTCCATTAGATCCAGTTTCAGGCCCATGTCAGGCAGATCTATGGCAGTCATGCAGATGCTGCCTGAACAGGCAGACTGAACGGCTGCTGGACAGAGTGCATGAATGCAGGCATGTCTGCTGATGTGTGCCTGTTTATGTCTCTGGATCCATCTCTATTCATGATGGTAAGATAATCTATGGCAACCCTTTGTTATACCTGTTCTTTTTTTCTTTTTATGTACACAAACACTAGAAATCGTTTCTGTCTTTATTTAACACACTCATAAACCATCCAATGTCCTGGTGGAAACAGTAGGAGCTCTGACTCTGTACATTTAATAACTAGTTGAACTACAGCTGCAGGTCGGACCAGCACAGTCCACAGCATCTCTGTTCAGTTCAGTACATCATTTGCCTGAGCCCCTCCAGAAGGCAGCCTTTCTTTGTCTGGTGTCATTCTGACGACCTTGAAACTATTTTGTTTGCCACTTACACCTAGACATTATTGTTACCCTAAATCCCATTATGACTCAAACGATGATATATTTCACATTTGTGAATACGTTTTTTGCGTATATAGATCTTCTGTGCCCCTTTTTGCCACTTGAGTGCTGCATTTCTTTTCTAAACAATTCAGCCTTATTTCCCATCAGTCCACAAAAGTGTTTTTTTCTTGACTGAGATCAGCAGCAGCACTGAGCAAGTCTCTTCACGCCTGGCAGCAGAAGCTGCTTACATCTGAATCTGGAGAAAACACTCCTGAGACATCGCTGATCTCACCTCTCTATTCTACATCCAAATAAATGCATAGAAGTATAAAATCATCAGTGTGTATAAATTGTGTGTGTAAGGAAAAAGAAAATCAGTATGTTGCGGTTATATTGTGGCTGTGACCATAAATACAGCAATATAACCGAACATGTTCAGATTGATCTCAAGCGCTCCATGCTTCTTTCACACTTGTACAGCTTTTATTTAATTTTACATAATAATTTTAGATGTTAATTTAACATCTAGCCTGAATAGGGCCATTAATTGAACTTTAGATTTGCTAAATCCTGAATTGATTAGCTTTGTGTGATGTCATTGGTCAAAGGGTTCACATGCTCCTTCTGGCATTCATTGTAAATGTTTGATTTATGTTTTCAGTATCAGTACAATGTGTGTGAGGTTACAAACTAAAAATATTGTTTCTGTTCATACTTTGCAATAAGATTTGGACAAATCTATGTATACTATACTCTGTCATAGGTGAGAAAATACCACTGTGTCTATAAGTTGCAAAAATTAATCCAGAGCAGTCCAATCACCTCGACATGTCAGAGCCCACTTTTAGACAGAAGCCACTTTCCAACTGTCACACTGCTGTCTCCAACATGTCTCAGTTTCTGGAGACACCAAGACAGATGCCACCCACATTAAAGATCACAGATCTTATTAGCTGCTCGAGAATGTGAAGTTGCAGTTTATTTTGAGGACATGTGTTCACATGGAGACAGAGTCACAGAGACATGGCAGAGATCCTCCTGCATCTTTGACAGGTCAGGAGTTACAGGCATCCTGAGGCAGGTCGTATTTATTTCATTAAGTGCCTAGGACCTCCTAGCTGACCTGAAGGAATGTATTCCTGTGAGTGATGAGCCGGCATGTTTGATGGTGATAGTATCTTTCCACCCATCAAGGTTAAAGAACAAAGCGCGGTGTGAGTGGCCCTCAGGCTGAAAACAAAGCAGGAATTAGCAGTTGACATATTGTGGTCATGAATAAGTTACTTTCATCCTCTTTCTCTACACGTTTACACCCTGACAGACTAAAAACTGGTGCCTTGTTAGCAGATGTCATTTACCTGGCTCACTTGTTTAAAAAATGGTTCACTCGAGGAGATGACGCAGGCAAAGCAACAAGATCCAATAAAACAGTGCCAAATCATTTGAGAAGTAATGTTTGTGTCTGTTTTGTATTAATGTTTTGTAATTATGAAGTCAATTCTAGTCGATAGTAGGCAGAGTACAGCATGGATAAGGTTGTCACACAGCACATAACACAACAAAAAACAACACAAGAAAAATCATGTTCACATTCACCTTGCGAGAGTCTAATTAACCTTGCCAGATGTATTCAGACCATGAAAGGAAACAACAGTACTCGGATAAAAGCCTGATAAAGTCACAGATTGACCCCAGATGACCAGAGAGGTCAATACCTTCTCTGTGTGAGTTGACAGTCCTAACCACTGCACCACTTTGCCAACAAACGTTTGCTGTGTGTGCTGATGTTTTATAATGTTGGCCTGTGGTCTGTATGTCACAGTTAAAGAGGAACATGAAGAATCAGGCACTGTCACTGACAACACACAGTAAATGCCTGTACCAAATGATTGGCTGTCTCTGGGTACATTTTTAGTAAATACAGGGGGTCCTCGAGTTACGACGGTCACGAGTTATGTTGTTTTCGTGGTTACGAAACATCTCCTGTGAACTTCCTTGTTTCGGCTTAAGCGGTTTGCCACGTAAATATGTACAGACTTCGCACGGGAACTAGTTGGTGAGCGCTCTCTCTGTCTCTCAGCGCGCCTGCCGGCTCTCCAGCACCTCCACAGCACAGCTGGTCTACTCTGCCTTGTGTTTATTTATGTGGAATGGACGGCTGGCGGGGGGAGGGGGAGTGGCAGCGGCAGCCGGTGAGGAGATGCACACGGACACAGATGCGTTCGGGATCGTGGCAATACCGTAGGTTTATTCACAACACAGGGTCTACACGGTTGATATCAGAAATCTAAAGGAAATGCTCATTACACTCGCGATGTCAACCCCTACAGTGACAAAAGGCAATTCACCATAGTAAACTCTTATTGTAGGGTGGTGTTATAGCGACATCTAGTGGCAATATGTATGCACAATGGCACAATGAATGTATGTTCCGACTTCGAAATTCGGTTACGACACATTCTCAGGAACGGATCTCTGTCGTAACTCGAGGACCCCTTGTAAAAAAAAAGTCATTTATTCATAAGTTCATTTATTATGCATTATCATGCATTTATTACAGCTCATGAAAAGCTATCTGTATATTAGAAAATTAGAATATTGTGACAAAGTCCAATATTGTCGACTCACTGTGTTACACCCAACCTGTGTTACACCTTGAAATGAATGATCTTTACCACGTTATTCTAATTTATTGACATGCACCCATATTCCATGGTTTCACAACCACAGATGTCAAACCTAATGGCTGTGCTTGTCATTCATCATCTGGATATTATAGATATTAGAGTGCTTGTTGAGAAGATTACAATAGACAAGTTAAAATGAGTATGGACTAAAATGTTTACAAATAGGTTTTTTTCCTCATTATAGCTACTTAATTGTACATCAATGTATGTCAGAGTAATTCTGATCAGTTTGGTGCTTAGTGATTAGATACAGTGGATATATAATAAACATATCATAAAGACATTGTCTAAGACATGCATGTTGATACTGAACTGTTGTGCCACACTTACAACACCAGTCATCATTATCCCAGCTGTATGTTTCTGAATAACTCTGTGGTAGTCTAATGTCTACTAACTACAGCCACTAACTAATGTCAGCCTGATTCCTCACAGTGATTTTAAATTTGGGATGACTGGTGGTAGTGGACTGAGGCAGGATCATCACTGGGATTAGATGCCACTCTGACTGCTGTCAGCTGAACCTGTGTTCCACTCCTTTCGCGTCCTCCAGCCAGACCTCCAACCTCCCTCGGGAGCCTGTGTGGCTGTCCAGCCCCTCCAGCCGTGCTGCAGGCTGAACAGAATGACTATACCATTGCAAGGCTTTTGGCTACATGGCAGGATATATTAGCCTTCAATTGATACATAGCTGAACAAGAAGAGTAAAAACAGGAGGGACTGTGAGTAGAAAAAGGAGAAAAGAGAAGTGAGTAAGCACTATAAAAAGAAGCACTTCAGAACGAATCCATTTAAAGTGATGAATCAGCTGTCTCTCAGGTTCAGCAGAGCCGACTCCCCCGTCTGCTCCTCTGTGACAACCTGACGAGACGCTTCAACCTTTTCTTCACCAGAACTTTTCCCCAACACTTTTATTCTACCTGCTGCTACTTTTCCTCCACATTCATCTCCTGACCCTGACATTAGTATCTGTTCAATATTCTATTAAGTTTGTCTTTTTTAATTTAATATTTCACCAGAAATCTTTCTTATTCATCTTCTTTTCACTTGCTGCCTTCACAGATGCACTGAAACCCTGATCCTTTCTATGCTGTAGAGGAGCTGAAATATGTGACACAAACACAAATGCCCCAAATGTGATGAAAGAGACATTCTGACACTGAGCGTCTCTGTTCAGTTTCCTCTTTTATTGTGCTTTACTTGATTTCTTTTTTTTCAATCTTGGTTTTTATCTTTGGACTCTTGATGACACATGAAAACATATAATGAAACAATTAAAGCTGCTGGGGAAATGAAAATAGTTGCCTGCTCCTCAGAGCTGTTTTATCAGACAGTATAAAAAGCTCTTTGTTTGCATATTGAAGGCTGTGTACAAAACTAAAGGTGATCATATTTAATGGAGCATTATGATGCTAAAAAGCATTATGTATCTCACTCCAGATTCACACCTCTCTTCCCAAAATAATTCAGCCATCTTATTTTTAAGACTCCTTTGGAGGATAAGAAGCACGGACAACTAAACAGAAAGAGTCATTATTATCAGTGAAGTTCCAAAAGGGAACATCTTCCCTCTGACTTCCTCACCATTTCTGATACATAGCTCCATATCAGTCAGAGATGCAATGCTAGACGTTTACTTTACTACAAAGCAGTAATGAAAGAAAGAAAGAACACCTTTAATAGTCCCACATGGGGAAATTAATTTCTCCACACATGCATTGTACACAACATACAGTTTGTACGAAACAATTGACATGCACATGCAGAGCAGAAGGCTACACCATGAGCAAGTTCAGGGGGTTAAGGGCCTTGCTCAAGGGCCCAAGGTGGTGGACAGATGGTGGCGCCTCTCCCGATTTCCGTCCAATCCGGGATGCAAACTGGCAACCTCACTTACCCAGGCTTGTTAGACCTGGTCCGGGATGGTGGCGCTTCACCCAAGTTTTCGGCCGAGCTGGGAATCGAACCGGCGACCTCTGGGTCCAAAGCCTCTTGGTCCAAAACGCGACTCTTAAGCCTCTTCGCCACTGACTAAAGGTCCTCTGCCTTCCAGCCGTCATTTTTTACTTCTGCCAAATTGCAGAGTACAGTTGGAGCTTCATGTAGGACACATGTCAGTTGTCAGTCTGACTGAATTTAATGGTCCAATTGACTTGGCCTATGAAATTGGGTAATAACAAGCAGTCTGATTAGTTTTGAGCATGTCTCCTTTTCTTTCAATAAGCCAGAAAGGCAATGAAATGAGCCCCTTTTGTTCAGTGACACCGGGTGACAACTAACTGGATGCTGTGCAATGCACACGCAAACATGTATACGCACACTCCTTAACACAGGCAGACATTCATTTTTTTCTAGACACTTCCAAAGCTTAAGCCAATCTTTAAATTGGAGAATTGTAATTTTAGGCACATTTTCCCATCCATAAAACAAGGACAGATGTGATGTGTAATTATCCCTCATCAGATTTCCAAACTGGCCTCGGCCAGCAAGTACTAATTTGTTTCTCTTTAACTCTCACCACAAAGAGGAAATGTCATGTCGGCCCATCAAAGCGAATCCCATAATATCACATTCAGCCAACTGCCACAAACTCCTCATGTCCCACTCCAGTGCTCCTCAGCTCCACAACATCTTGCCAATCACTTGTGTAAACTTGGCTCGCTGTCAAAGACCTCTCCAGAGCCACTGAGGGAGCAGTCAGTGGCTGTAGCTAAAGAGGAGGGACTCCACCTGGGCTTTCAGGTGAGCTGATGGCAGTTAGTTAGGGGGTGAGCCTGGGACGCAGGGTTCCACTGCTGAACCCTCCAGAGATGTTGTGGGCTCAAATCCGCAAAACACTAATGAAGGAGGACGCCCACTTGATAACCAGAAAATGTCATCACTCATTTGAACACCAGACAGAAGGAGCCTCAAGTATGCATCAAGGGATATTATCAGCTCCAACAGATCTTTTGTTTCCTCACGGGCTACAACAATGATAAATGTATAGTACAACAAGCTTTAATTAACACCTTGCCTTGCATCACTGTTATCATGTAACATTGTTAAATAGTAAATATGACTCTTTTACTACCAGTGTTACGATAATTTAGGCATTTGCAAGTATTAAATGAGATTGTACAAACGTCCCCTCCATTACTACTGCAGATAGTAAATCTGTTCTTTAGACTGATCTAAGAAGAAACTGCTTAAGGACCACTATCATTGTTTGTGTTATTGTTTTTCTTTGTGTAAAAAAGCAATTTCATTTCATTGTCTATAAGATTGAAATGTATTTATTACTGTGATCTACAAAGAACATATTTTATCTGTCTTGTATCTTTAACCATCCACTGGGCCGTGACAGATTCAGATGCAGGACACTGATGTAAGGGAATGCACTTAATTGGGTGGTGTTGTGTTCACTTTAATCAATTGCATTGTATATAAATGTCTATACACAGAGAATTAAAACAATTTTCTTTTTGCAAAATTAAAATTCACGAGCAAATGTATCAAGGTACTAAAAAATGACAAGTTTGATTTTGAGCTGTTTAGGACCAGGACTCTCACCAGGTTTACTACGGAAACAGAGTTGTTGTTGTTTTTATAGTCACCATACCCCGCCTCCGACAGGCTTGTGACGCACCTCATGGGAGACTTGGCTTACTAGAGCACATTTGATTTGGAGTCCTGAGCAGTCACATGCCCTTGGTGTGATCCAAACCCAGGTCTCCCAGGTGAAAGACAGACGCACTACCACTGAGCCAAGGTTATGTTTCTATAACCACCAACTATGGAAACAGAATTCATTTTAGTAATTAATTAATGGACAGAGTTGAGCCTCAGTGACACCGTGTGTGTGTGTGTGTGTGTGTGTGTGTGTGTGGGTGTGTGTGTGGGTGGGTGTGTGCGTGTGTGTGTGTGTGTGTGTGTGTGTGTGTGAGAGAGAGAGAGTGAGAGAAAGTGTGTATCATCCCAACATTACTGTCCCACTGAAATTAATAATTTTATTGTGTGATTCCTATTCCTGACAGAGGTTGGATAACTGCAATATATAAGTGTAGTACTGTATATAACTGTTGAAGGCAAAAATAATCTGAACTCAGCACATGTCAGGAGGCTGTCAATATATGACCGCAGAAAGAAAGAAAGGGAGCAGGCAATTGTCCCACTTTTGTCATGGTAAGACACTGTTGAAGGTGTTGTCTGTAACTGCAGCTCCTCCCTCGTTTTTTAATTAAGGTGAGAAAAAGCAATGAGTGCTAAAAGCAATTTGCAGCTTCAGACCTGTCTCGTCAAACATGGATTAATGCTGCGTCTGCCACCCTCAGACTCATTTCTCTCTCTCACTCTCTCTCTCTCACCTACTCAGAATCTTTCCTCAACCCCACTTGGGCTCTAGGGCATTGAAAATGTTGCTTGGAAACAGCAGTTTAAGAAATTCAGTGAGATGTCTCATGTTTTAATTAACTCTAACATCTCCTGTTGGAGGTGGCAAGAAACCAGGTTTTCCTGCTTTTGTTTTGTCCCAATAAAGAAGACAGTATGTTTCTTGCCAGACTTTGAATTGAGCCAAATGTGGTTCGTTAGATGGCTGTCTCAGTTGGTGGAAGCAGTAAGTAACCTCTGATTTAAATGTACAGGGGGTCCTCGAGTTACGACGGAGATCCGTTCCTGAGAATGTGTCGCAACCGAATTTCGACGCAAGTCGGAACATACATTCATTGTGCCATTG
>JAFBJQ010000772.1:111646-168537 GCA_016785345.1 Trinectes maculatus
ACCCCCCCCCCCCTCCGCCATTTCACATTAGTAAACACAGCTGTGGAGGTGCTGGAGAGACAGAGAGAGCGCTCACCAACTAGTTCCCGTGCGAAGTCTGTACCTATTTACGGGGCAAACCGCATAAGCCGAAACAAGGAAGTTCATGGGAGACGTGTCGTAACTACGAGAACAACGTAATTCGCGACCGTCGTAACTCGAGGACCCCCTGTATATGAAAAATGGAACAAAAACATGAAAGGATTTTTGTGGAAAGCTGTGTCTGTGGATGAAATGCCAACCAATGAAGAGGCATTAGCATTGTGCTGTGGTTGATGCTCAGCTTACTGTGTCTCCAGATGTTAGGCCTCTGTGTGCCACTGCAGATGTGGTCTCCTGCCATTCACTGGAAAGGATGTGGATCTAAGGATGAATAAAAAGGTGACAGGAATATAAGATGTGTGCCAGGTTTCATGACAGTCAGTCCAATACATGTCCAGACATTTCACTGAAAGCAACAATTGTCAAGCTCTATAGAATTTATGATCTGGAAACCACAAATTCCCACATTAAATACACTGTGTAATGATCCAGAACACACAGAGGTATTTCAGAGGAGAAATGAAACATTTTACTCTGGTGGTGGTGTTTAATTGTACGGAATATCAAATTCAGTGGCTATTCATCCAGGAGTTGACATTTCAGGTGGATCAGTAACCAAACAACAACGTCACAATCACTCTCATTGAAACTGCTGTTAAATATCTCACCATTCAAGCAGTGATGATTTGACAGTTTACCGTACAACATAGATATGTGCTCATTCTATTGTGTATAAGTAATGACATCTATACCCATGTTGTTTTTTAAATTTGTTTATATATTGTATAAAAAATGTAGGTATTGTATATTTTTTTAAATGTATGATTCATAAATCACTGAAAAATAACTGGCATTAGCACACTGCAATTAAGTTCCATACAAGTTCCCTTGACTTGCAGCTTGACTTATTAGATGACATGGACAATGTAAGTTATCACCTGCTTTTACTCTCACTACACAACTCACATACAGTACATGACATAAGCCAACTGAGTAATGAAGAAAAAAAACAATGTAAGCCTTCAGGAATCAGTCCAATCTCTTCTTTCTTCAGTTATGTACAGTGTCTCTCTTTTCTTCTCTGACCAGGATCATCAACATTTCTGCTGGGTTTGAGTAGTATACCACCACAGTACACTGGAGAGGCACAACTCCCTTTTCTCCCATAACCCCTGTAAACACAGCATCTGGCTAGAATATGGGTCCCTGCAGCTACCAACACTCAAATGTTTGTTTGAATGGATTGGGGCTTGGAGGATGAAGGAGACCATGAGTTTGCCCAGCTCAAACGGTTTCCATAATTATCTAAACACCCAGTAAAATATGATCAGGACTTGTTTAAAGCTAAGGATGCACTGGTGGTCTGACTGGTTACTGAGAGAGTTTATCCTAGGAAAGCAGATATACTACTTTCACAGTTCCTTACCTCAGTTTTTGAAAGGTGCACTGCTTGGTTGTGCCGTGTGTTTGTTTCTTGGAATTAATTCAAGCTGAAAGGGCAAACCAAATATGGGAAAAAGATTCTCTTTTTCCTGTGAAGGGAAAGCCCTGTTGTTTCCGAGGCCCAGTATTTGGTGGCAGATATGACTGGTATTTGTATGGGTAAAGCCAGTGGTGTCGTTAGGCCTAAAATATTATATATTTAATATATATATTTATTTCTCTGACACCAAGATAGAAGAATATATTTTATCATACATATTTATTATATGAATAGGTAAGATAAGATGAGAGATAAGAGAGATAATGACACCACTCAAACATGCATTCCATGGCCATTTTAAAATTAAGTTCTCAGCTCAGTTCTCTGTTGCAGTTGTGGTGAAGGGCACCTTGGCAAGCTGGCCATACTGTAGTTTATAGATTCCCTGCAAAACTTTGATTCGGTTATTCACTGACCTGAAACAAAAGTAAACCGCATATACCCTCACAAAAATACTTGTCTAATGAATTAGCATTGTAGTGTGAAACATCAATAAATATCAATAAAGACAAAAATCAGCAAAGATACCTATGCCAGGAGAACTGCATGACACCTTATATCCTCTCAGATAAACCTGTTGGTTGTATTCATACAGAGATGTGATATCCATGACGAAGCAGCTATGCACTAAGAGAAACAGAGCCTTCGAATGAAACTTCACAGTAATTCCCTCTTTTCACATCCTGTCCAGAGAAATCCATCTGTCAAGTAGGCATGTTGATCTATAATTTTGTTAGGCAAAGCAGGAAGATGGTAAATCAGCATGTTTATCATTGTAACCATGACAACAAATCACTACCATCATTCATTCCTAAACCATTACTAAGTAGTTTTTCTACTTAAACTGTTCCACAGTCCTAACTACATGATTTTTCATGTCCAATAATATATGATTATATATATGATATATGATATATGATGTATGATTTCCCCCCAACTTTTTAAATCAAAATGATCTTCTTTATTTTAGCATACACTATGCATTTTGTATGCATTTAGAAAGTACTGTACGTATCTCTCTGTTACACACGCACACATCTGCTGTCCTGCTTTTCTCTCTGGCACTCAGTGTGCACAGCAAAGAAAGAATTTCATCGCACAAGGAAAAACATTTCCTCAGTGTACATATGACAATAAACAATTTAAATCTTTGAATCTCAACTCTGAAAGCTCAAACTCGTTACCCAAACTCCTCCATACTGTATCTTTTTTTTCTTTGACTTTCTAAGATTTCATACTTGCAATCACTACAGGTTTTGACACTGTAATAAAACACAACAGGCCCTGCTGGCGCCATTCCTTCACTCTGAAGCTGGAGTTCAAATGCTTAGGTGAGAATTATATATTGCCCTGTGACGGTGGGAGGGAGAGGCCTGTTTAAAAAAGTGAGACTTTTATGTAACCTTATAAATTTTCACTTGGGCTTGACAAAGTGACTTGATGATGTCATATCCTCTTGAGAGCCTTCATACAAAAGCTATGTCAGAGTTCACATATTCAACAGATGATGGATTTGTGTAAAAGACTCTTTCATGTGTGCATACTACGGCAAAGGCTTTCAAAGGAATCTCTTAATGACCAACAACCATGCCGAGACAGGATTCAAGCTGTTTAAAGAGATTAGTATAGATGCTTACAGTGATATTACAGCATGTTTCAGTGTCAGACACAAAGCCGAGGCAAACAAAGGCACATTGGGTGTGACTTCATTCTAAAGGGGAACATATTCTTACATGTTTAAATTTAACAACTAGGAAGAAATGAACCTGATATATAACTGACATATACAAACTAGTGAGATGCTTTACTGTAACCTAAGGAGAGTTTGTGCATCAGAGAGCTACAAAGAAAATGCTGCACACAATTTGATAACAGTGGGACTTTGGATGTACGGGTTATCTAATTCCACTGCTCTGATTGTCAGTCAGTTTTTTCATTCCGCACTAATCAGCCGTAGCAGTAATCTTCCTGCAGATATAAATCGGAAATTATTAGCAATAGATTAGTCCATACCACTTTTTCATGGATGTTATTCATACTAATATAGATAAATTGAGTCTTAAAACACCATATCACAATGTTTCATGCACTGGCCCAAAGCAACTAATCTTAGTTATCAGGATTCTCCTGTCTGTCTCGTTTTATACCGAGCAGGACCCACACTGTGACAAGTGTGTTGATCTTCCAGCCACCATCGTTCTACCGTTGGTCCTAACTACTGTGGGTTTTACTTGACAGGAATTTGCAAATGAGTTGACTAGTCAGTGACAGGCTAACAGGAGTTAATACATCTCAACATAGCGGTTATGTATACATGTGTGTATATGTGTGTGATTCTGTGTCATAGTGATATTTGCTGACATACACAGAGAAGTCTGAATCTAGGATAAGAACAATTTATTCATCCATTACCTACCACTTATCCTCTTTGGGTCTGAAGGGTAGCTGGAGACAATCCCAGGGGACAATGGGCGAGAGGCAGGTTATAGCCTGAACAGGTCACCAGCCAATCACAGGTCAACATACAGAGAGTCCAGTTAACCTAACCCCCAATATGCATGTGTTTGGACTGTGGAAGCAAAGCTGGAGAAAACCCAGTCAGACACAGGAGAACATGGAGACTCCACACAGAAAGACCCCCCTGCAGAAGAGTAATTTTTGGCCGAAGTGAAAATGTCTGCATTTTTGTAAGGAAAACAAGGAAAACAAAATCTGCCAACTCCAGAAAAAAAAGAGAAAAGGCATTCTATCTGTCCATCCTCTATCTTTTTTCCTTCAAGATGTCACGTTTATTTAACTTTTCACTATGTTTTCTTCTACCTCCTGCAGCTATGTGCCACTGATTTCAACAGTTAGGCCAGTTTCTTTTGGAAAGCAAGCCAGTTTTACGAGAAGTCCACAGTGATTACCATCAAACATGCACAGCCCAGCTGGCTGGAGCCCTGCACTCATACCCTTTGTCCATAACCTCCAAATGGCAGCCCTTAAACTGGACCTTAAACAGCAGTATCACCTGTTGGTATAAACCTGGTAAAGGCAAACCAATTACACATACACATGCATGCAAACAACAAAAAACACTGGTTAGTGGCTCTGGAGAAAATGCAAAAATCTGAGGTTCCATTTCTAACTTGCATGACATAGGGGAAAAAGTAAGAGGCTCATCTTGATTTGGATGAATTGTGTCAGGTGTAGTGAGAGCTGGTGACAGGGTACAAATCCCCCAGTCTATAGCTCCGAGACTCTCAAAGGGGGTATTCATGGACATATCACCTTTCATGACACTTTTACTGTGTGGAGATGCAGATGTCTGGCTGGTAAGGGTCTGCAGGGAGGGCAGTTTGGACCAAACCCGTCACCCCTGACTTGTTTCCAGTCAGTCTGTCTGACAACTGATTTATTTTTTTTTTCCAAGTAAGTCTGCTGAATTATTCTTATACTCAATAATCATTTAAATGACACCCATGAACAAATATGTACTCTATGTACAGAGATTACACATGGAGGTTACTGAGCAGTAATGGCTAATTTTGACCTGTACCACTGACCAACCTTTATGTCAAGATTACAGCAGAACAGAGAAAATGTTCTATTAAAACAAAAAAAACACTTCATTCAGTTCAGTTGCGTTTAAAACACATACTGTCAGGTTTGACTGTTGCAGAAGTACAATCTGTGGCTCAGGAAGTGGAGGGCTCGTTATTCTTGTCCTGAGGTTAGTTGTTCAGAAACAACAATGTAGCACAAAAAATTGTTATGACCTCAGTGCAGCCTTAGTGTCTATGTGTGTGTGTGTGTGTGTGTGTGTGTGTGTGTGCGTGTGTGTGCGTGTGTGTGTGTGTGTGCTGCACTCAAATGTGCAGAGACCTAATTTTGACAAAAATAAAGATTTCTTTGAATTCCTCTCTGTGTTTGTATGAGTGTATGTCTGTGTGTATGTCCGTGTGTGTGTGTGTGTGTGTGTGTGTGTGTGTGTGTGTGTGTGTGTGTGTGTGTGTGTGTGTGTGTGTGTGTGTGTGTGTGTGTGTGTGTGTGTGTGTGTGTGTGTGTGCGTGTGCGTGTGTGGTTTCCTCACCCCCAGGTCTCCAGGTGACCACACCTGTGCAAGGTCAGTAATCACCATATCAACATGATGTTCTTACTTTCTTCTTACAAAGCATTTTTGTAAAGACTGGTTTCTTCCCCCATTCTTCCCCCAGAGTCTTTCATCTGTTTCTCCTTCATTTCCCTGAACACACCGCAGGGACAAAACCCTGTCACACAAAACTTAGGCGAGAGAAAGAGCACAGTGAGGATGTAATCTGCTGCGAGGAGACAGGGGGCATGACAAACTGACGGCAAATGGAAAAGAAGAAAAGAGGATGGTCATAAATCAAAGTTGATAGGGGTGTGTGAGGGGAGATCCACCCACACGGCCTCTGTTCCCTTATATTACTTTAATTGCAGTCGTTTAATAATTCTGAAACTATTTTGCCCTAAGCGTGCATTGCTCATAAATCCCCACTTTTGTACACACACTTAAAGCTACACTTAACATTCCTCTATGCCACTTAATCTTTCATCTTTTAATCCATCCCTCTCTGCCTCCTGCCCCCCCATCTTCCACCCCGTCTGTCTGTCTGTCTGTCTGTCTCCTCTCCTCATTTCTCTTTGAGTCGATCCATCTCCTTTTCTTCGTCTCTCCCACTCTGTCTCATCATTTCTCACCCTGTCTGCCCGGCTTGTTTTCTTTTCCTGAACTATCTGTTCTGTCAGCCTGCACAATTCCTACTTTCTGGTCTTCTCAATTGTTCCCCCTCAGTTTCTGCTGGTGCAGAGACCCAGGGAGGTGTGACTGTAAGGCATTCTTTCTGGTTTCTGCCTGAGGTCATTAGTTTTAACCTTGACTCTGACATTAGTCCCAGTGTGTGTGTGTGTGTGCGTGTGTGTGTGTGTGCATGCGTGCGTGTGTGTGTGCGTGCGTGTGCGTGCGTGTGTGTGTTTTGGTGTGTTGAGTGGTTGAGTGCTCCTTGAATCTGACACTGAAGCTGATATACGCTGTCTTGCCGTGTGCAGGGGCTTTTACATGTGTTCAGAGGACTCAGTGACTCTCTGACTCCTAAAACCTCTTTTCAGTTGCATATGTCTTTCATCCCGGATTCAAGAGTTCATTCTCTCACCAACTTGCTTGATCAAAGTGCCATTCAATACAATGATTTCGACATTTCGACATTACTATGGGTCATATTTAGATGAATGATTTCATGTTTCGTGAGGCATATAAGCCACAAAGTTTGTCCGAGAAAACACACCGAGGTCAGTCCACTCACAAATAAATAAATAAATAAATAAAGGAAATTCTGAAAGACAAACTAGGATAGAAGAGGACTTAAAAGGTGTGGGAAAGATCAGTTAGATGTCATACAGGTAAGATGGCAAGCATGATTCACGTTTATACTGGGCTTGTTTGTGAGGTGGTGCAGGGATATTAAAGTGGACTTTAACGGGCTGGCAAATGTGGTGACATTTGTCTTCAGACTCTTTCGATTTAATTTGTGCTGCTGTTGCATGAGATCTATTAGGTTGACAAAGCTTGTGTCTGCTTCCAGTTGTATAACATCAGTTTTTGTGCCAGAGTGGTAAGAAATGTAATCATGTTTTTTTTTTTTTTTTTGGAAGCTGGACAGCAAAGGTTCAAATATTTTGTCTTCAAAGTGCCAGAATATATTAACAAGCTGGTGCCCATATTGGACCATTTTTGGATCTCCATCCATTTTGTAATTCAAGCATTAGTTTAAACTGCAAAAGTTTGTGTCAGGCCATAATTCTTCTATGATAACTGCTATTGAATTGTTTGCCTAGACTAAATTCTCCCACACTACACCGCTCCTCCTCACCCTGCACTGGCTTCCGGTAGCAGCTCGAATCAAATTCAAAGCACTGGTTTTCTCCTACCGTGCTGCGAATGGCTCAGGCCCTTCCTACATTCAGAAAATGGTCAAACCTTATACCTCAACCGGCCCACTCCGATCTACCACTGCCAGATGGCTTGCCACTCCTTCATTGTGAGGGACAGGTGGCCACTGCTAAACTAAATCATAGATACTTTAACTTAGACTTAAAACTTTAAAAAAAATAACTTAAAAACTACGAACACTTTGCATTAAACACTTAAAGTGATTTTCGCCACTTTCTGATAAATATTTATGTACTCGTTTACTTCTTGCACTTTTTGGGTATATCTCAACGTTGAATGCATTTATTGTATCTCGCTTTGGATAAAAGCCAAATGACTGTAATGTGATGTAATGTAATGTAGACTGTCTTGCAAGATCTAGGGATCACGTTCTCACCGTGGCAGTGTTATAATTCAGGAAAGTCCTTGTCTAATCAGAGGATTAAATCATAGAGGAGACATGGATTCCATCGGTAAACTATTTTGCCTGTTTGTTTACAAAGTTGGTTGAGTACCTGTAAAGGTACTGTCCAATACAACTGATCAGTTCTTAACACTCACTGTTAGAGGAAGGCTTAGAGTCAACCTCTTACTCCTTTTCAGTTTACTTGCATTGCTGTGTTTAGTAATATTTCATTTATTATCTTGTATCACTTTTGTGAGGCACAGCCTTCACAAAATTAGACACAGGGATTTGTTACGTGAAACCACCTTGGATGGAATTTGACCTTGGATATCAAAATCTTGAGTGTTTTTATTTTTATATTTATCTTTTTTAAAATAAATCCTTAAATAAATCAGCAGTTGGAATTTGAAGAGGATTATCCATAATCAAGCTGAGAGGGAGTATTGAATGAGTCACCCACCCAGATCTAGTCAGTGCCAGATGATGTCATTACATTCTTTTACAATGTTTTACGTGGACACTCCCGTCCCGTCTTTCCTCTCTATTTTATACACACGCATTTCTGCTTATGAATAAACCTGAAATACAACAAGAATATATAATATACCATACATGTGTCTTCATACATTACTTATTGAGATAAATGTAGATAAGAGTTACTTTGTCAACACAGCATATTAGAATGAAATGAATATCTACTAGTGGCAACCAGAGAACAAACTTTGATGTAATGCTTACACCTACATGTCTAAGACTGATTTACAGCCGCAGAGTCTAACCAAAAACTTTAGCCCACAAACTGACCTTGCCAACCGAAACCTTACTTCCTCCTCCTACAGAAAAAAGCACTATAAATAGAGAGAGAAAAAGAACCACTAGCACCCAATCTATCCCGTCTTATTCCTATAGAAATACAACAAGGAGAAATACTTTCATCCTTCACTTTCCTGAATTGTCAATAAGTTGGGTTTTTTACATTGTGTCATCCTTACTTTTTTATGACCATCTAAAAATATATATAGTATTGCTACGAGGAAAAAAAGGTGAATAACAAAACAAAGTGAAATATCCTGAAAAGTAGGCCTCCCCTGGAGCCAGTGATTTTATCTGTCCATCTTGGCTCTAACAGCCCCGTGCTGCTGTCATCTGTAAAAAAAAAAACCTGACAGTGAGGAAAAAGCACCAGATTTGAGTGTCATTTATCATAAATGGGTGGCACTTGCATTAGGCCTCACCCGTGTGCAGAAAGTGTCAAGATTTGATGAATAAGTCACAGCAGTCTTACATGAAGCCCCCTTCTGCACCTTTGTGTGGAAAAGTGCATTTTGTTCACACCAGAGCCTATATACACCTCCTCCACCTCCTTTGTCTCTCAAGTGGAAATAAAGGAAGAGAAGCAGGAGAAAGGATGGTGCTGTGAGACATTTCTCTGTGAGTTAAGTATTCATCCACCAGAGGTGGCAGTAAGATTGTTGCTCCAGTCAACACCTGAAATTTTTATTTCTCTCTATTTTCCACACTTTTTTGCCTATATAGACAGTAGTTATTAAGAATAAATCTGTGAGTGCTGAAATGATACCTGAAAGGTCAAAAGGTCATGTACTGTACATATATATATATATATACATACACACACATAAAATCAGCAAAACCTGATTGTTGCCCATTTGTCCCAAAAGCACGTTGGCATCAGTGCTGGATAATGTTCCCATCATACTTTGAAAAAGAGTAACCTGCAGCAGGTACACAGCTAGATACATTACAGCTAAAACATCTAAAAAAGTTTTGTTAAAAGGTGAATCACAACATTTTTATTCAACTCAGGAAATTGCTCAGGAGTTGGGTGAGCTTCCACATGGAGTACATCCATTCTTTGTAACTCTGTATGTAAGCTGTTGTGTACTTATTTTCCTCCATTAGCAAGAGGTGACTGTAGCACAGCGATGACTGTAGAAACCTTCACCATGTGTGAATTCAGGGTATAGAACAGGTCCCTGGCAGCCCCTTGCTGATTGGAAGTGGTGACAAATGAGGCAGATTGCTGAAATGTAATATAATCTAATGTAATGTGTTTTTGCAGTAATGCACCCAGTTGTTTGCCAACCATTATAAAACACCAGAAGAAGAAGAAGAAAAAGCAGAAGAAGAGTGGGCAAACCCGTCACACTGTCCCTCCCATAGCTCCATCACACACTCAGTATGAGCATTCCACACAACTTTATCCGCTCATACATCTGTGAGCACGCTTGTAGAGAACATGCACTGCGAGTCAAATCTTACAGCAGTCTTAGCAGAATGCCTTGGGATGGGTTACGTGTCATCACATACGTGCTCAGGCGGTGTGTTTAACCATTTGAGCACAGGGTAGCATACACACTGTGTCCATATACTAGCATGTGAGTGCTACTTTTGTGTAAGTAAGTGTTTGCTGAAAGGGAAATTTGATTCAGTTAACGTTCCCCTTCTCACTCACATTCCTCTGGGTTCAGAGTGCACAGACCTGACATTCATTTGCTGCATTCCTGTGTATGTTTACATCTGCAGTGAGTATTTGTTCTAGACGCCTTGATAAACAGCTCCAGTATTGTATATTATGCTTCATGGCCACTGTTTTTTTTTTCTGAATCATGGAAATAAAAGGCTAGAACAAGTGACAATTGGTTGCCGTGGTGTGCGGCATTTCTATGATCGAACACTGCAATGCTTGTTTTTAGTCTGCCTTACCTTAGGTGTAACATTGTTCCCACCACTAATGTATGCATCAATATATAAAATAAATAATAATAAAATAAATAAATAATAAATAATATTGCATGCAAAGAGCTTAAGTCTTTTGCACCAATCTTACATTAAGTATTGCAAAGGCGATATAGCCTCAAGATAAATACTTGTGTACGATAAAAAGTGACCTGTTTTATCGTACACAGTACAATGATTCAGAAATATGATCAGTGTGTTTGGCAATTTTACAAGAATGTTTTTACATGTGACAATTTTCTGTTTTTGCTTCTGTGCTGCTAAAGAGTGCTTAATACCTTTGATACAGTATGGAGACATTTCTTTCAAACACAATTGGAATATTTGCCTGAGTCTGTCGTTTCTTTGGGAGTAGATGCAGTAAATGTTTATTTATACATTATCGGTGGTGTCACATTTGGTCAATGACTGAGGTACACTCCAGTTCTTGTACATAGTAATAAAGGATGCTTGATCTAAACGGCTCTATATACACACTGTTTATTCTGGTCTAAATGACTGGGTGTTGTCAGATTATCTCCTGGAAGTTAAGTCTCACCTTACGTCATGTTTAGTCTGACTTATCGGTTGAGTAAGACAGAAGTGTTTGACTGCCCCTCAAAATGAGCAAAATGAAATTATTATTATTATTATTATTATTATGTAGCCCAGCTGACATCAGTTTCTGTTTAGCCATTAGATGATGATGATAGTTGATTTTATCTGTATTCTATGAACATTTAGTGCTAATGCTGCTGTAAATTTCAAATTCTTTCATGCAATATACTCTTGACTGCTCTACTATCTTTGGGTCAAAGCAGAATAAACAATACCGGGGTGATCTTTTGCTCCCAAGCTGCCAAAGAGGAACCGTAGGGGATGGATGTGTGGAAGGAAAAGGGCAAGATGTGGTGGACAGATGTGGGGGTGGGAAGAGTATGCCCTATTCCCTCTCTCCAATGTAAATATTTCTGGCATGTGCAGTCTGAACTTGGCACAGGTCTGAACTGAAATGATTAACATGCAAATTTCTAGACATTTACTTGCAAAACAGAGTTTCAAGTCTGCTTATGCCCCATAAAACATCGTTTGGCTATTTAAATATGATGCACATTTTAGTGTGATGTCCTTCTATGTGCAATATGTGTGCAATACATACAATACATACAGTCATAGTGATTGTAATTCCATTTTCAATTTCAATTTCGAGTGTCCCATCTATTTGTCAACGCCAGTCTTTTGGTGTTGAAAAATCAGTCAGCAGACTTTTATGTTATTTATTTTGACCCTCATAACATTAAGGTAACCGCAAACAGAGTTCCTAATATTTTTTTTTATTCTAAAGATTCTAATAAGCATCATACACTAGTCTGTGTAAGTGTAATAAAAAAGGTTGTAATTAGATATAACACTAAATCCGCCAGTAAAAATTGAAATGAAATAGAATTAACTATTGACAACTATATTCTGTAATTTTAATAAAAACATATAACATACAGTATATATGTGCATCACCTTCTATGCCTTCAAAGAAAGCCTTAAAAAATAGGAGTATTAAATAAAAAATAATCTTTTTTATTTCAATCTCATTTAATTTAATACAATACAAATAAAAAATTGTCTCATCTATGTTCTAAAGTTAAGTTTACTGTCAAGTAGGCTGTGTGTGTCTTGGTTTGGAGAGTGAGGAGCAAACTGACCAATCACGGTTTGATTTTATGTGGGCGGGCCTTCTGACGGTCTGCATTTACACTGCAGCCAGATGGTGGCGGTAATGGTCCTAATACCAGTCTGCCGAGATTACCGACAGAATAAAACAGCGGAAGTGGTGAGAGTCTCCGTCAGAGAGTTGATAGTCAGAGTTTAATGGCGGAAGACTAGCGTGACGGTCAGTTTGAAAACGGTTGATCTTCAACAAGATGAGCATCACCATAATCATACTGTTTGCGGAGAATGTTATTGATGCAAAGTACGCATATTGTTTGATCTCACATTTCAACTGTTTCAGTCAAACTGAGCCACAGAGATACATATAAGTATGTATATATGTATGCTCAATAATATCAAAACACTAATCTCAAAGAGCACAAAACAAGTCAGACATTTTACTGTAATTATTGGTTCAATATTAAATATTAAACATTTCCTCTTAAATCTTATTAACAACTGAATTAAGAATGGATAATGTTGACTGAAGTATCTTTAGCCCGACATCACTTTCTCTGCTTGTTCAGTAGCAGCAGCGTACCGTCAGTTTTCACTCCCATATAGTAACTCCTTCAGTTTTGCTTTGGTACACATTTTCCACACATTGTTCTGAATACCCTCTCAAATCTCTTTGTTCCTTCTTTTTCTTTGCAGGACTGATTAGTCTGAGATGTCTGACAAAGTGACACTGCATTGTAGCTTGAACACACCTGCCTATCAAGGTCCAGTGCAAAACTTTCAAAATTAGAAAGTGATCCAAGAGGACATACTTCTTAAAACACCCTGTCTTGCAGCAATGTCCATCCCAAGATGTAATACATTCTCCTTTGGGTCATAGAGAGGCACACAAGGCCAGGTGAGATATATAATCCCTCCAGGAAGTACTGGGTCTATCACAAGGTCTATTTCCAGATGGGCGTGCCCAGAAAAACTCTCTCTTTAGGCACCTAGAAGGCATAATGATTCCTTTTGACTCAGAGGAACAGCAGCTCTACTCTAAGGTCCTTCCAGCCGTCCAAGCTCCTTACCTTAGGAGCTACCCTAGCTGAGCCCCAGCACACTAGGAAAGCTAATTTTGAGATCCAGAAAGACTGGATGGACATTCTCTCATGATCCCTGCAAGGCTTTTGCAAAAGTAAAGAGCTAGCCAACTGTTGAGGAAGGAACCTGTGTTTCTTCTCTTGGATCCAGGGTTTAATAATCTATCTGAGTCTATTTCCCAGGTTCCCAGAATCAACTTCCTCCAGGAGGGCTGAGCAGTTTAACTCCCAGGTATTTGTAGCATACCCTCAGGTCCCCTTTTACACAAATGGGCACCAGCATCCTTGTTTGCCACTCGACAGGTACTGTCCCTGACCTCCATGCTGCATTTAAAGATGTGACAGTAACGACAGTCCCACATGTCCAAAGCCCTTAGCATCTCAGGACAAAGCTCATCCATAACTGGTGCCTCCCACAGGGGAGCTTTTTGACCACCTCAGTGACCTCTGCCAAGGATACAGGCAAGTCTTCCACTTAGTCTTTTTTATTAGTCTTTATAATTTATGAATACATAAATGTAGGATTTCTGCAGGGGGGTCAAATACTTATTTCCCTCAATGTAACGTGTAACGTGAGCCATTATGAGCAGTAAAAGCCAGGATGACACTGACAGAGACTATTGTATATGTGTGAGGAATAAAATGTGTCTGCTGCAAAACCATTCGCTTTCTCTTGCAGAAAGTACAAACTTGATGGGAAACAGAGGTGCCTATTACAGTCAGAGGTAATAATAGGGTGGAGAGGCTGCATAAATCACAGAATACAAAAAGTAATCCTGGCAGGCATTGGTGATGGACGCGTGTGTGTGCGCATGTGTGTGTGTGTGTATGTATGTGTGTGTGTGTGTGCGCGTGTACTACAGCAAGAGGTACTAGACTTCCAAAATCTAGGGGCTACAGCAACAGAAGACCATGGCACTGGCATGAATTGCACAGCAGACACAATGTGTCACAATAGCATGTACCAGCCAGTCAGGATGGCAGCAGTTTGAGTTTGGGGCAGGAGTGGTGGGAAAGAGGCTAGAGAAGCAACCTTGGCACCATGAGATCGCCAGTTTAAACCCCAGATCAGGTGAAGATTTGTGGTACCATTGTGCTACCATTCTCGACCTCACAATTCTGTGAGGTCGAGGTCACAATTCCATTCTGTTTATGCTCACAACAAATGAGCATAAATTACTCCCACAATGTCATGTGATATTTTTTCCTACTCAAAGGACATTGCTTTTTTGTACCTTGAAGAAACAATTTCATCTAATTGTGGACACAGAGTCACACATTTTATTTTTTTTGTCTTACACATATGTATTTTTGTGTTCTTGTGGGGTACGCAAGTTTTTTATACTGGATAGAGTTTTTTTGTATTGTGACACATGCTGTCTGTTTCTGACGCATGATTTATTCATAAAATATTTTGTCGTTGTTTGTAGCAAGAAGGTTTTTTACTTGCAAAATAGTGTTTTCTTCATGCAAACCACACATTGTTTACAAATGAATTCTACAGTCTTAGTAAAATATGCTCTCTTTGCTTGTGAGGTTATGTTAACGTAACATCACTGTGGGACCATTGGGGTTGGATACAAACTGTTTATCCAGTACACTTAAAGGTCTCCCAATAGAGGAAAGCTTCCAAGGCACTATAGACCAACAAAGAGAGAGAGAGAGAGAGAGAGAGAGAGAGAGAGAGAGAGACATATATATACACATAAACAACTCAAGTAATTCAAGGTCCCTGGGAAACAAATATTAAAATCCCTTTTGTATGTTTTTTCAGCAGGTGGCAGGAAGCCTTGCGTGACAATAAGTTGTATGACTTTCAAACACAAATGTTTTTTGTGTCAACATGACATTATAGAAATGCAAATGTCTGTCACCAGTGACATTACACTGCATGCATAGCTCTGGTTTCTGTCTTAACCATTAAGGTTTCTAAAGATCAATTATATTATATATGAATGTCAATATTACAGTCAAAGCTAATATCCTGCTTCTGAGGTTGGTCATGTGTAGCACAACATTTTTTTGTATCTGTGTACTGAAACACTTTCTGGAAAAAGCTGCAGATAAAATGATGTTAAAATGCTGTTTTTACACAGAATGGTTTTGTATAGCTTTTGATCCATCTAATCATGATACCCTGTAAAAAAAATCAATCTGTGCATTATTATTATTATTAAATGTCTTTGTTTCACACTTCCACTTTTGTTTTTCATTTTCAAACTTGTAAAATAGATGAATGCGTTTGTCCTTAGTTCTTAAGTGTGAAGATCCACACATCCACACATTCCTCACATAATCCTGCACAGTGAAGCAGAAATGTGCTTCCTGACATCAGCGAGGTGCCAGTGACAGGCATTTAATGCTGCTGTTCCACCACATTCTGTGCCTGTTAAAATATTTGACACAGACACGGTGGCTGAAATGCTGAAAGATGCTTCTGGTTATGGTCTGTATGTGCAGTTGCACATCAATGATAGAATATCAAGCAGTACCAGTAAGTGGCCTATCTGCTATGTTTAGCCTGTAATGCACTTAAGGCAGAGATAATAAGCACGTTCAGTGTGTTATGGGTGGTCTGTGTTTGTGGTGCGTGTGTGTGTGCGCGCGCATTTGTGTGTGTGTGCATGCATATAGCTTACTGTTCACACCAAAAATGATGACATCCAATGAAAACAAATGGCTGTAAACAGCAGGCGGCCACTCTCGTATGTTTTAATGTAGGCTGGTCTCATCTAATCTCCCTCAGGTGTCTCTAACCTCCTGATTTGTTCAGGATGTTTCATAAACCCTGCACAGTCCAGGTGTGTACACATTCACTTACTGCGCATCAGACCTGTTATGAGGAACATGTCATTACAGAAGACAAACAAAGTGTGAGAATATTACAATTACACAGTGCTGCCATTATTAATCTCAGTGACAAACCACATGCTTTGCCATCACTTGTACTGTTTGCACCTTGTCAAAGCATATTAACGCAGCATTGTGTTGCTCCACAATACGTGCCATTGTTCACTTTTCACAGCTGTCACACAGGGGCTGTACACAAAGGGATAGGGTTTGATTTCGGCCTGCTGCGGTGCTGCTGCGGTGCTGCTCAGGTGCTGCTGCGGTGCTGCTGCGGTGCTGCTCAGGTGCTGCGGGGAGCACAGATAAATGGGTAACCTTGTCACTTGGTTGGAAATCACTGCCAAAGTGTGACTCATTTATAAAAGAGAACAATCACAACAGCTAAAGCTTTGAATGAAGGGGGAAATGTGTGTAAGTACTTTCCACACATTCAGCAACATTCTGGATCTATTTTGAACATACTAATTACATCCATTTCCAAAGCCCATTCTAGAAGCAGATGACAAATATCTCCTGGACGTAATATTCAGTGTTATCTCTTTGTTGCTGTTGCTTTTAATCACCACTACTGCAGTTAATATTTTGGCATACAAAAACTAAAACTCATTCGTTTTTGTCAATTTCACCAATGTGCCATCCTTCAAAATATGATATTCAGGATCCCCCCCCCCCCCCCCCCCCCCCGCCCTGTAATCTGCCCACTTTCTCCATTGTTGTCATTTTTCCAAATTTCTCACTCTGTTGTGAGCAGTTTTTCATGGAGTCTGTGTGTGTCCACGCCTGCTTAGTCTCTTGTGTTGAACTTGTGTATGGTTGGCTATTGGAAAATGAAACCAAAAAAACAAATGTGAAATTGCACTTTCCATTGTAGCACATAATGGCCATAATTTAATGGATAATGAGGTGAATCCTGGGCACTATTTACTAAGATTGTTAAAATATTCTGTTCTGGAAGCAGATGACAAATATCTCCTGGACGTAATATTCAGTGTTATCTCTTTGTTGCTGTTGTTTTTAATCACCACTATTGCAGTTAATATTTTGGCATACAAAAACTAAAACTCATTCGTTTTTGTCAATTTCACCAATGTGCCATCCTTCAAAATATTCAGGATCCCCCCCCCCCCGCCCTGTAATCTGCCCACTTTCTCCATTGTTGTCATTTTTCCAAATTTCTCACTCTGTTGTGAGCACTTTTTCATGGAGTCTGTGTGTGTCCACGCCTGCTTAGTCTCTTGTGTTGAACTTGTGTATGGTTGGCTATTGGAAAATGAAACCAAAAAAACAAATGTGAAATTGCACTTTCCATTGTAGCACATAATGGCCATAATTTAATGGATAATGAGGTGAATCCTGGGCACTATTAACTAAGATTGTTAAAATATTCTGGACTGCAGAGCATGTGAGAAAAGTGAATGAGAGGTAGACAGACTGGACCTAGTTCTAATATCGGATCCAGGAAAGCAGGGCTTTTTGATCTGACATGATTCCAAACAAGTAAGCTGTGCAGGCAGGTGTACAAACAGATCGGAATTCCATCTAAGACAGGCCTGGATGCAGCTGAGTATGGCAGGCAGCTGAATGGTGATCCTGGGGTGCATGTAGTCAGGATGAATCAGAGACAAACAGAGACACAAACAGACTGGTTCTAATTTTAGTGAACTTTGAGTCCAGCGCCAGAGACGACTGGAAGTGTTCCTCCACAGTAACTGGTGGCAGGCTTCTAATGTTAATTGGTCTGGTGAGTTGGGGGAGAGTATGAACCACATCCACTCAGACGCACACATACACTCCCAGACCAGAGAGCGAACAAGAAAAAAATAACAAATTCAAGGTCAACAAACAATAAAAACAGAAAAACAGAGGAGCAGGACAACTTGAGGAAGAAGGGGAAAGAAGACCATTGCTGGGATGTTTATATTTTCCTCCCAGTGATTAATGTCCTCCTGGTGCTGGGACGATTATAATCCCTTCTGTCACACATCTCATAGCAATTATAGACTCAGAATCAGAAAATTAATAAGTAACTATTTGCATACTGAAATGTGGATTTGTTTCAGTTTTATAGGCTGTTATGATAATAAAAGATTTTTGGGCTGTTGATTGGACAAAAAAACGATTTTGAACGTCACATTTTGTAGTAGGAAAAACAAATAAATAAAACCAGAAAATCTAAAAAGAAACAAAATGTTTTCCTGTTTATACGTCAGGAGACTGAATGATAACTGACCAGTCTGATATGAGCAAAGGTGTAATGACTTTCTGCTGGTCCAACACGCACACGGTAACATACATGCACTCATGTGCAGCACTCAGATTTTGTGAAACTCTCATTCCTCCGCGCAGACATTTGAGGTGTGAACTCGTTGAATGTCGCTGTCAAAAATGCAAATTTCCACATATGTATGGAAGTGAAATATGCTACAGCCTTTCCGGGTGTCACAGCAAAGGATTCGTTCTTTAGAAGTGGAGAGACAGAGCAGAAATGTGTTGAGCATCTGTGATTACTCGGGCAGGCTGAGCAGTCTGGAGCATTTGGCTCGCTGGCAGACACATCGTCTCCTCCAGACACAGACTGTTATTCACTCTGACAATCGTTATTATCGTTATCAAAAACCCTGTTGTGATTATGGGCCAGCACCCTGCAGACAAGCCATCTGTACTTCAGGTGGAAATCAATGGCAGTACAGGTCCTGTGGGAACTGCTCTGTGATGCCTTCAAGGGTCCAAACACGGACAGAACGGAGAGATACAAGGCAATAAACAGCGATGGTGGGAAAGAAAGAGTGAGAGCTAGACAGGGAGCGCGGGGAAGACAGACAGGCAATTACAAGTCAGACACCCAGTCTTTAACTTCACTTTATCTGGCTTCTTTAAAAAGACAAGAAGGAATTAGCCAGAGGGGACACAAAGAAGAAATGGTTCATCACAAGCTGCTGTAGGTAGTAATATTACAAAGGCAATGGAAGCAGTGCTTTAGATCTGCTGTATGGTAATGTATATGTGCTATTTCTATCTGAAGACTGATAGAGCTTTAATATCCTGTGTTGAAGCAGCCTCCTTCATTCATCATTCAACATCATTAAATCATGTGAATTACAAACAAAAGCAAAACACTGTCACCTCTGAGTTCACGCTTACTTTGAATTGACCTCCACTCAATAATAATGGGCGAGTGTATCTGAACTTAACGCTGTGTGAATTGACGAGTCACTTAGTCTTTGCAGAGTTTAGTTGAGCCTCTCTCTCTGCATGTCATTTGGTTGGTTTCAGTCCAAACATAGCACAATTCTTTCTAGAAATTCAAAAGAATAAAAAAGGTGAATGAATTACCAGTTAAGTTAAAGAGCTTGTGGCAGTAATTGTGTTGGAAGTAGGGCTGTGAAATGACTGCGTTAATTACTTACAGAAAAAAGAATGTGCAAAAAAAAAAACGCAAACAGTTCCTGAAAGCTGAGAATGAGAGCTTTCTAAATGACATCTATATATCTATACATTACGGTAGACCCAAGTATATCCATGTTATGTAGAAGTGCAACAACTTAAAACTGAGTCACAACAATTTAAAATTAATATAAATATTATACTTTTATATATCAACAACAACAAGAGCTGCAGCAATATAATCATTATCATTAACAAGCAATTAATAATGAATCAATTTACTTTAGGATCTGACATATCTGTTTCAATGTTTTTAGTTTAGTTGTAAAGTCCATATTCACCCTCATATGGCCCAGCAGTTTGTACAAGGTGTAATGTCCTCTGACATATGCTCTCAGCAAGGGTGAAGAAAAACAGAGAAAAAAACCCCGACATGTTATTTATGTTACTTTGTTGCAGGTGGTATTTTAGAAGTTCCTCATTAAAACTGAAGGAGGCATTGCAACCATCCGACAACACCCAGGCCTGTTATACTACAGCAGAAAACTCCTGATCAGCCTGCTTCTACAGGCCTGCTGTTCTTCCCTGTTTACTTACTATGAACCAGAAATGATATTTCAATTATATCCACAACCATCTTCTGACTTTAATTTTAATGACTGGCTAATATCCACCAGCTACACTGCGTGTGTGTGTGTGTGTGCGTGTGTGTGTGTGTGTGTGTGTGTGTGTGTGTGTGTGTGTGTGTGTGTGTGTGTGTGAACCAGTGAACTGTGTATCAGCTTGCCAAGCGTCAAACACTGGGTGTTCCTGATGCCAAAGTGACTGAAATAACAATGGCCTATTTTTTTCCACTGGCACTGACAGGCCATGATTTCCAGGTTCCCACCACGCCTGCTGTCCAGGAGGCAGGAATGGAGCTGCACATATCAGGACACACAGTCGCCAGTTCTCCCACAATCACTTTATAATGACCGTGAGGAGGAATCAGTTTGTTGATCTTTGAAACAATGTCACATTCTGTCTGACTATGACAAATGAGCAGCACAGAGCCTCTCATACGACAATGCATCATTTCCACCCAGAGCTGAAGGCAGCTCTCACACCAACGCAGACATCGAAATGCTTGGTCAAGCTTCCACAAAATTCTTTCACAATCAAATCCAAATGCATTAGTGACATAGCGATGAGTCAAAGGTTGATGTCCGCCCGTTTGTTTCTGACATCTCTTTCTTTTCTGACCTTCTTTCTTTCACACCTCAGCCCAACGCGGCACTCCTCTTAAAAGTCAACCTGTCTCTACAGCGATTTCTCTTTCCTGATGGTTTGACATTTATGTCAGTCTGACAGATGAAATAACCTCTCCCTCCTCTGCCTCCCTCCCTCCCCCAGCACCGCTGATATCATTTTGTCCTCTCTGCGCTGTCTGAGGCACTCTGTGTCATCGCTCGCTGATGCTCTGTGACTTCCCCTTATCCTGTCTACTCATTTTCTCCCCCGTTTTCAGATGATTCCACACTGACACACACACACTGACACACACACTGACACACACACTGCAAGCAGCAGACCCTCCTCATGCAGAGCGACCACAGTATTGTTCTTCTAGACGTGAAGAATAACTTAACCCCTCCTGTGGCCCCACGGCCCACTCTTTTAGAATTTTGTTTTCTCTCTCTCAGGTGAAATATTTTCACATCAACTGCTGGGACAGATAGAGGCTCACAGGGTGAGAGGTGACAAGCGTTTCCGGCAGCTCAGGCCCAGAACTCTGCCTCAGCACTGCAGATAACACGCTGCCCATGAGGAAACAGGTAATCATTTCAAATGTTTTGATGGTGTGTGCATGCTCCTCTTTGTGTGTGTTTGTGTGAGAGAGAGTGTGTGCATGCAAATCAAAATATCAAAGGCCTTTACAGCAGGTGTATAAGCTTATGTAGTATATGTGACACAGGCAGTGTTGGGGCAGCAGTTTTTCTTGCATTAGCTTTTGGCAGTTTGTGCTGCAGCTCAAACTAAAATGTCTCAGCTCAAGTACATATCCAGTAGCTGAGAGAAAATATCATGTGTGTCTCACTCGTGATGTATAAACTGAAACTGAGACTGGAAACATACTGGCTCCTACAGGTTACAATGGTTTTTGTATGGTCCATCCAAAGTAAACCTAGACCTGTACAAAGAAGTGTCGGAACAGATAAGTGAAACAGATGATGTAGCATAATATAAAATCATGCACACACACAAACACATGCTAACATACCCAAAAAAATCAGGAAAATGAACTTCTTGTTGTTGAACTACGAGCAAATACAATGTGCAGGAAAGAAAATGTGCAAAGATGAGGATGATTTGGGAAAGGAAACACTCAAATAAGAACAAAACAACTGAACAACTGGTCTTGTTGTTAAGGACATCATTCATCAGAAAGGTGGCTGTGTATATACTGTATATACTGTATGTGTACACACACACACACACACACACGCACGCACACACACACACACACACATACACACACATATATATATAAATATATATAATAGTGTGAATGAAACTATGTGCAATTCCGTTGTACTTGTGCAATGGCAATAAAGATTCTGATTCTGATAGAAATCCACTTAATACTGTTATGATCTGTGTTTTGGCGAGATTATTTTTTTCTGTAGTTTTTTGTGTAGTGCTTGTGTTTTGGGTTGTTTGTGTTTCCCTCCTGTGTCTCTGCAGTGTGTGTGTGGCAGGAGGTGGGGCTGGCTTCTCGCGGTGGCAGCTGACGAGTCTCACCTGTTGCCAATCTGGTGATCAAGCGTCCTTTAAATAAGAAAACCTGTCTTTACTTCAACGTTGCATTATTCTTGCCCACATGGTGCTCGTTTGTGAGCTTCACTGTAGCTTTCCCTTGTGTTTTTGCCTTGCCTTTTGTATTGCTTGTGTTTGATCACGCGTGTTTTTCCTTTGTTTAGTTTCGCTGCCTCCTCACTGCTCTGCACATTCAGCCCTAATGCCACTGAAGCCATTACGCTGTTGTTTTTGGATCATCACTTTACTTCGAGTCATTTTCTGTTAATACACCTTTTTAGACTGATTATTATAATTCAAATTTTGTTTACATATATATATATATATTGTCTTACGTACTATATTGATACAGTGTAGAAGCAGTTGAATGCATGAATGCATTTGTAAAGGGGTGTATGTGGCTCACAATATGAGGGCACAAAGGAGAAATCAGAAGTGGAGCCCAAGATAATGAATTAGATGGTAGAAGGAGATGGAATGTGACATCAGGTGGACCTTACTAAAGTCAAATCAAGCTTATTCTAATATGTATGCATTTTAAAATACGGGTAACTGAATGTGGTGAAAGGAACAACATGGTTGTATTCAGTGTTGCACACTGCTACGTGGACCATAACTTACATATACTGGAATATATACAGTACATACAATGGGGTTACGTTCTCATTCAAGTGGTCCTGAAGACATTTGGACCTTACTCTATATACCCTCTCACAGGATAGCCAAAGTCAACACGAGCTTACACTATAACACATCTGCTTAAGATTTATGTAGTGTGGAAAAATCAGGCTTACATACCCCAGGTGTCTGTTGTCAGTGAAGATATTTTAGGCTCATAAACCACTTCTATGATTCCCGTGGTAGTGGCTCTGGCAGAAAGGCTGTCAAACATGTGGCTAACATTGTGAAAGGGTTTATTTTAACCTGAACCATCGTCTTTTTCTAAACCTAACTAACCAAATCTTCTGGATGAAAGGCATGTGCCTGACCCACCCAACTACCATGACCCTTCTTCTTCAGGGTTAGGGTTAGTCCAGACTAGGGTTAGAGCTTTATAGTAAGGGCTGTGGTTACATTATTTTATTGTGACTATTTTCACAATTGTGTGGCTAAAAGAACTTTGATGTGTTTATCAGAAGCTGAGATCCACTTGTTTTGAGTTTCTTGAATGTATCACATCTAACTTTATCTGCTACATTCCGAAGATAGAATACAGACCAACCCATCAACCCTACAACTCAGCAGTCACACAATGTGTGTAAGATACCCAGATTAACCATTTATTTACACTGTATGTTTTTGAATAAACTTACCATTTGCCATATTTTCATAGGAATTTGCCTGCATTATTTCACAGTAATGTGTCATGTGTGACTTTACAGCTATACCCTTGCAATTTCTGCAATTGTCTGTATTTATTTAATATTTACTGTCATTAGACAGCATCTCTGTAGCCAGTAATTTACTGTAAATCTACACTTGTATACAAATGTACACACTACAAAATAATAAAATAAGGATTTTTGTCAATTTTAAGTGTTAACTGTGATTTCTATGACACATGTTGGCAAGTTGGCATTTTAGCTGCAGAGGAAAATGATTTAATTTGCATAAATGTGTATTGACAGTTATTTTTGTTTTTTACAACAACACAACACAATACAAATCTCTCAAGTCTCTTTGATTGTTCTCACTTATGTCATCATATTTAACTATAACCTTCAATTCTTAAAATATAATTGAAAAGTTTAATATGGTAACTTGCTGGTGTCATATCTAAAGTCCATACTGCAATCCCAAAACAGGGAAAAAAATATCAAAGTTAAAAATGGAGCAACCAAGGTTATGGTATTACAGTTTTTTTTTTCAATTGCTAAAGCACAATTTTGAAAAGAGGGCCCATCTTCACACAATTAGCACAACACTACACCCAAGTAGCACAACACCTCAGATCATTTGCAAACTGGAAATCTTTAGTCAAAACTATACAATTTCTTATCAAACCCTATTTGATAAGAAATGTCATAACATAAACACATCCATCATATGGTCTGATTCTGTTTGAATCAGTTTAACACTCCTGTGATCAACTCAAAACACTTTGAGCATTTACAGAGAAAGAGTAAAAAATAAATTCACCAACACTACATGACACCAATTATACAGACTAATGAAAATATTTATTTCCTTTCATATACTCAAGTCAGTCAATACTGAACATTTCAACAAAACATTTTCCAGTTTTCATACAGTATTACTGAACGTGCCATTGTACTGTAAGCTTACAGTAGTACTGTAACATAAATGACTTATCCAATTCAGTTCTGAAAAAAAAGAAAACTAGACATCATCTCTCCACCAAGCTGGATCTGCCACAGAGCCTCATCAACATCACATATATGTTCATTTGCATATATTTTCATTTGCAAGGCAAATGGATTCAGCAATACAAATACAGAACAATTCTTTTTTTATCACCATAGGTTGTGACTCAAGTGATTTTTCTTTGTATCATCCAAAACGTGTGTGCAAGTTTTTGCTGCGTTTGTGTGTGTGTGTGTGTGTGTGTGTGTGTGTGTGTGTGTGCAGTGTTGGAGCTTGCAGAGGAACAAGAGATTAATCTGAACTGCTTAGTGGGTGATTAAGATGTCAAGCCTGCTCTGCTCTTTGCTAACTGAGCCTTCCTCCTCCCCTTTAATATCAGGCAAACAGCATTCTCCTGCTGTATGTCAGTGACTGCCTGGTGATTCACACTGACGGATCAGGGAATAACAAAACACAGAGCCACCTGAAACCTGTCATCTGTGCACACGACTGGAATAAAACCGACAGTAACACAGTTCAAACATAATCAAAAGTAAAATTATGACTAATTATGAGTTTTTTGTTTCTCGCATAACTGCTGAAAATACCATTAGCTGTCATGGTTTCTAGCTGTGATTAAGCAGACAATAACAGAAATACAAATTTAACCATAACTGTATGCTTAAAGAAGAAGACAGAAGAAACACCTTTATTAGTCCCACTTGTAGGGAAATGAATTCACTGCATTCCACATGAGTACAACAACAGTTAGTGCATAACAGAATGCACATGCAGAGCAGTAATCTTAAAATGTAAAATGCAGGAGAAGCAGCTGGACAATGACTCAGCGTTGAGTAATGATGTCCTCCTCACAGAGACAGATACATAAAACAAATTATAATCAAGACTGAAAGATAAGATCAACATGCCAACTGAAGACGGGACTTTCCATTTCCATCTCATCTTTTTCGCTAGAGGAATAGTGTTGTCAGTGTCACTGACTGCTTTTGCGATTGTTGTTCAAAGGTGGGTCAGTGAGTAAGACAGATAGTCATCACTGCCCTCCACATGCAGACATAACCATTAAGCACCTGCTGGTATGCACTGTCAAAATAAGGTGTCAGATAGACAATACACCTGTGTGATGAATTGCGTGTTGTCCCTGCGATGACTGTGATAAGTAAACAGACTGGTATAGCGGCAGTATACTAGACATATATACAAGGTTATAGTCATAACAGAAATCCAACAAATCTAAAATGAAGATATGGTGTAAGTTCCCAGTACGTAGGCTGTTTTCACAACATTTAATTTTATATTTCACAATAAAATCTCATATTAATATTTGGAAATTTATTGTGAAGTCTGTGTATAGCAGTAATAACATGTAACTGTAAAATGTGAACTGCACTAACTGAAGTTTGAAGTGATACACAGCTGGAAAGTACCGACACTAACTACCACAAACTAACATGGTCAATTAATTCACCTTCATTTTTTACCTTATTCTCCACCTTACAACAGGTAGTTGTACTTTCAGTGGCATATGCAAAATGACATGTGATCTGCTGCCAAGTAGCTTATGCCACAGGTATGTGTGATGGCTGTCTGTAACATAGTTAGTTAACAGTTTGTCTGTCTGTTACCCTCCAGGCATGTGCTCACATATTTTTCTGTCTGAGCGCAGCTTACCTCAAAGTCCTGTTGTGTTATTGTTAAGACAATAACCAGCAGTCACAGAACCAGAGGAAAGGTAAGCACCACGTCAGGAGGCCTACATATTAAACACTGTCATATTATTGGTTGTATTGAAGTGAGCAAATGAACCAACAATCATTCTATTGAGCCGAGTTCCCCCAAAACTTTAAAGTCTTCAATTATACTTTATGAATTGAAGATTATATTTTAATATGATGACATGAGGTGAGAACAATCAAAGAGACCTGAGAGATTTGTTTTGTGTTGTCTTGTTGTCAAAACACAATCACAATCTACATACACATTTATGCAAATTAAATCATGTAATTTAACTGTTACATTTAACAAGTTAAATGTAACAGTGGGGTTCATAGTTCATGTCATTTGGCATTAATTTGTTTACCTGAATCCAAATGTCAAATTAAACTCAGCATTAAATTTAGCAGCTCAACTCAACACTGTCCTCTCAGTGTAGCATAGCAACAAGCGCACATTGTGTGTGAGCTGCAGACTAAACTCTTTTTTTTGATAACACAATGGCATCAAATGTGCATTACTGAGTCACCACTGCCCCTTCTAATATTTAGCAGCAGCCTTACACCATCCACCTTTCTGACTGGGATGTCAAGTGGATGACTTGTATGGAAGCTTTGCCTCATTCTTTACCTCATTGTTACTTGTTGTTTAGTTCAGTTTCTGAACACTTTCTGATGTTTTTATCAATTTCCATGGCTTTTAATGCCACTTTCTTTGTTTCCTCCCTCTTGTCCTTTACTCAAACAGAAAAAGGCACCACTTGCTGCTCTTGATATAAATTATAGAGTATATAAATCTGTAAAACTGAAAGCTGTTGTCGAAGCTTATTGTTTACAGGTGCATCTTTGGCCATAACCATGAGACCTAGCTGTGTTCATGGCTCTGGTGTGAGAGACTCACACCCTGTCTGTAAAAGTATTCCAGGAAATATTGTCAGCATTTGTTTGGTGTTTAACCTGTTGTTGCTGACTGATCACTCTGAAAAGTAAGAACTGTTCATTGTACTTCAGTTGTGGGTTTTAGAAGCTTAGTTACAGTAAATTACTCATTAGCGAGCCTGTCAATCACAACTTGAGAAGTTTTAAGTGATTTACCATTTAATAAAGAAGCAGAAAACTATCCTTGCCTCTTTCATTACACAGAGGACAAGTGGCTCTGCAACCCTGGAAGATTTTTACAAACTTCAATTTGTTTCAAATGCTAAGTACAAGGAGAAAAGAATTGAAAGCAGTCAAAATAATAGTAGTAGTTGAGTAAAAGTGTTGAACCTAAATCCTGCAGCTCTGGAACATAGTCCATGATCAGCTGCCACCACCTTTGAGGCCAGGTCGATCCCAGGGGCAACCACTGTGGTAATCAAGCCTGGAGGTAACAAAGACAAGCAAGGATTTTCCATAATTTCTTTGACACAGCAGATATCTTATTTTTTGCTATGTTATATAAGTGGAATCGGCAGCCTTTAAATTTGTTTTATGTGAGAATGAAGAGGATCAAAGATAAGTCCCAGATTCCTAGTGGGTGGATAATACATTTTCAAGGGGTCTCGGGCCAAGTACAGTTTTATCTTAGTTTAATAATATAAACTTTTCGGTCATCCAGGATTTAATGTCTTTAAAAAATGCTTGAAGTTTAAGTAACTGACTCGTTTCATATGGTTTCATTGAAATCTACAGCAGAGTGTCGTCTGCATAAAAAAGGTAAATGTAGTGTATTTTCTAATAAAGATCACTAACAGGAGCATGTATAGCATAAATATAACACTGGGCCAAGCACAGAGCTCACCTTGTATACCTTTGCACGTTAACTGTAACCTCCCAAGACATTAACATGGCCTCAAAAGGAGGCATTTCACTTTTATTACTCCCTCCAGCTACTGACATTGGGCCAGCCTGCCTCATTTTGGTTACAGTGCAACAGCTGCACTATGCTTTTATATATTTGTTCAACCTCAGCCGAGTGTAGAGCACTACCAGCTGCATGCAGGTGGGGAGTATGGGTATGTGTGTATGTGTGTCACCAAATGAGGCGCGAGAGGCAAACATGTCACTGTGCACAGGCCCTCCCTCATTATTCACCCATAAGGGGTTAGACTTTTTACTGACTGTAAAACCACAGTCTTACACAAATCACCTTGTAAAAGTGTGTGTTTATGGTGTATAGGGGACAGCAGTGCTTCTGGAAGCCTGGGAACACACAGCTGTGATACTGAATCTCTTCTGAGAGCCATGACTCATGGTGCTCACGCTTGTCAAAGCGATAGAGTTGGGACCTGCGGTGTGCTACAGAAAGGTTAAAGAATGTACATAGATTTATCAACAACATTAACATTTACCATCTCATAGTCAAAAGAGTAATTATATTTTATTTCTAAAAATAACTACATTCCAGAGGATATTACAGATCAGCTTGATGTATACAAACAACTGTGTAATTACAGGCTGATTTCATTAGACAACTTCAAGGTTAGTCACAATATGAAAACTTTTGAAAAAGTATTCATGTGAAATTTTCCAGACATTCTGTGCAGCAGAATATAAACAAACAAATAGGATTTGTAATGAATTATACAGACTTTTCACCAATCTTAGACCCAAGGATACATTTTCTTGCCATAAACAGCTCTATACAGCCTGAAAATTGCTTGTGTAATACCTTCTGTAAGCTTTGTGAGAAAAATAATGTCCTGATATGAAGTGACATGAAAGAGCATTTTTAAAGCCCTCTTAAAGCACTTCACTGCATAATTGCAGTGAAGTGTTTGCGAAATACTGGTGTTTACCAGACAAGAAAAAAGAAATAAATTCACAATGGGGAAACTGTAGGATTTTGTTTATTTGGAATTCATGCTTCATTAGACACAAGAAGTCAGGTTACCGTGGGCAGGTCCTTCATAAATATATCACTTTAGTGTCACACAATTTCAAGATGAATTTAAAGACAGTATTTAATGACTAAACCATTGCATTTAGTTAAATAGTATCATAACTATTCTGCAAGCTCTTTGACAAGATTTACACTGAATAAAATATTCAGTTATAAAGTTATGAGGGTCCTCCATATGATTCTACTTTGTCATCAAATATATATCATCAATGATATCAAAACTTTGGAATCAACTTTGCAGGTCAAGCTAAGTTCTGCTGCACTAAAAAGGTGGAGCATTTTGACAAGAAAAATACAGTGCTGCCACATATGCTATTTTCTCATTAGGAACAACTGAAAAATGACACTGGCATGCAGAAAAATATTACTGCACACACCCCAAGCCTGCTGTGACTGGCACAGTTAATAATCATTTAAAATGTTGAATAAAATTTACAGCGTGTGAAGTGATGAAGCACCATCAGAAAGTTTGTTATGATGACAAAGATACTTAGATGTAGTGGCGCTATTAATAATAACAGCAGCAGTGATGTCAGAAACTTGATATAGTAATAATAGTAATAATACCAACACAGCTACTACTACTTAGCTTTAATATGATATGATATGATAGTTGAAGGAGCCATATTGACCAAGCTGTTTCCTTTGAAGATGATAATGTGGCAATAATGCTTTAATGTACAACACTTTCCTTTGGGGTTGTGATGACCTTATACATGCTACATAGCCAGATGCATCATGTATGTATTAGGTACTGAATCACTATGAATTGTGCAACTTACTTTTGCATGAAAATAAGAAGAGAACACGTAAATTGAAGGAGAAAAGAGAATCGTCGGCCTTCGGAGCGAGACAGTTTTTGTCGCAATGAACCTGCGTTTAACCTGCGATGAATTTTTCATATGTATATTAGTATGAGTCTTACACTGTCTCATACAAATACTAAGACTCAGCTTGTCTATTATCTCAGTGTCATGTAAATGCTGTTTTTCCTCCTACTTCACAGCACAATTGCTTCATTGTTCACTCTTCATAAGTGAGATTAGAGAGCGAGACTCATGGGGAGCCCATCCTTGGCTAAGAACATTGTTTTCGTGTAATTAATAGAAAATGAGGTGAGTCTTTTCAATAAAGGAGTCAAAGACGGATAACAGGGAATAGGACAGTGGATGCCATTGTTCCCAGCTTTTCACAATCATAGAGGAGCACAAATGTCATGCATGGAGGCAGGAATGTGAGGGTAACACAGATAACATTCAACAACTCCTCAACCTGACATAGCCTCACTGCTGATTTTCATGCCACACTTATGCCCATGAATGGGTTCGGTTTTTTAAAAAAACATGAACAAGCATGTGAGATGTTAACATTTTTCTAGTTAGAAGGGGGTGGGGTGGGGGCTTGCAACATTGTCTGACTATCATAACTTTTGCCATTGGTAGTTCATGGAAGAGTGTTAGGAAATGAAACATAAATCAGGCTTAACACAGGGATTCAGCAAAAGGCTTTCATGGAAAGGCTGGGCCAAGAAAAGTCCTCATCTTGTATACTTAACTTAATCAGGCCTCATAGGACTACAGAGAAGGCCTGGCCATAGACCACTTGGACCCTGGAATTTGGTCCGACAGATTCCCAGTGAAAAGACTGCCACTGGAGAAACAGATGCACATTAAGCACATTCTTCAACAGCACAACCAGGATGGATCGTCAACAATCATCCTGCAGTCACCAGTACCTTATTGGACATTAATGTCAGGAGAGCCGAGGCTTTTAACAAGAAAAAAGAACGAGAACGTGAAGGAAACAGCTGTGAGATTAAGTTGGAGTTCATTAAAAGCTATGTATGTAGCTATGTATCATGGCATTTGTTGTCTAACACAATCTATAGTCTATGAGCAAGTGTCCCTAGAAAAGGTATGAAATGTTATCACTGAATGTCACTGAAAGACCTTCAAGCACCACTTGGCTTCTAAAAAGTTTCAACAAACTCTTCTACACTCAGTCCAACATCCCCTCTCATTTCCCGCGACCCTGAAAAGCAGTAGAAAATGAATCAATGAATGAATCTCCTCTCATTTGTTGCACCAATTTTTGAGAGTCTTCCATTTAAGGTGCTATCATTTGTTGAATATCCTTATTTTAGAGAATAATAACAGGTTAGATTTATTGCATACAGCAGTACGCGGTAGCAACATGTTCGGGCAGAGGGGTTTGTTCTGAAGGTCCAGTAGTAGTAGGCATCTCTCAGTGATGTAAAAGTACAGATTGGCAGGGCTCTTATCACATGGTCTGGACTCCAGGGTTTCTAGCTATTTCACTAATTGCAACAGATGGAGAAGAGCTGCTATAAACTTGCAAGTCTTCATATAGTATTTATTTTAAGAAGGTGAGAAGACTTCATCTGCCTATTCATTATTACTGTGGCTCTTCATTCTATTTAAAAAGACAGGTTTGTTTTAGTTTTTAACACTTCATTGTACTGGAGTGCCATGGTAACGTGACACTGCATTAAAGACATTGGTTTTGTGTTATTTTGATCTATGGGACTTTCCACACTGTATGCAAAATACACACAGCAATCACAAAGAAAAGAATGCAGTCATGTCAGCACACGCCTTGATGTTCAAAGACACATTTGACTGCAAGTGTAAAATGATTGCTCCTCAGTATGAACCAATTATGGTGTGCATGACTGAAGCCAGAAGAACAGAGGCACTAACCCCTCAGGCATTTTTTCCCTTCTTCTTTCTCACGACTTCACTGTTAGATTGCAGCCTTTCTGCCTTTGTCTGCATCAAACTAGTTAAAACGTAAAAGCAATCTGCACAGTCCCATGCAAACAATCAGCAGTTTGACAAATCAACAACACCTGAAAACAATCACTTCTAACTACGTGTTGTTTTATTCTAGACATTAGAATCTCCCATTTCACTGCCGTGGTCTGCTGTCACTGTCATGTTACAAAGATTCTTGATCCTTGACATTATGCTCTAGTTTGTATTTTTACCATACATTTATGTTTACTGTGAAGCCTTTTATCATGTTTTCAAAGTCACATTCACCAAACTCATGTAGCTGCAGACATTTTAGTTCCAAAAAATAAATTGCTTATTTCACTGAAACCTCTAGTACAAGAAGAAGTTTGTAAAATTTCATCATTTGATTGAAGCCTAGTATTGCCTTACAAATCTTAATCTAATTGCCTTAATCTACTGGTTTGTCTTTGTTGGTCTTCCAAAAAATAATAACAAAAAAGATGAATATCACAACTTAAATTCTCTCGTCAAGAATCAGACAAAAGGCATTATGGATTTACTACAAGACATATTAGAGGAATCAAAATAAATTATAATAGTAGCCTCTTTTTTATTTATTGTACTAGTGTCTTCAGAGCATCACGAGACAGAAAACAAACTGGTTTGTGCTAGATAAAGTTGAATACTAAAAAAAGAAAATAGTCTTCCAAAATCAAACTAGTCTATGACTAATAGTTGGGAAGGTCCAGCTGTACTCTTATAGTCGAGGATGTTACACCCTACAGTAGGAAATGTTACACCATCAACCAGGGATCGACTGGGAAAAAAAAAATCAGCCTGATGTTCCTAACCCTCATCAGCCTCAGCACCAAACCTGCTCCCTGTTGTGGTCTATTATTTCCAGTTCTATCAGGTGATTTAACCTAAGACTGTGACAGCTACCGCTGAGAAATTGTACAATAAAAACATACAACAAATGTTCAATCTTCATTCAAAAGAGAGAAAATGCCCATCCCATAATAACGCACCATTATCTGTTTTCAGTGCAAGCATTGTTAAGTTGTTGTTAGACAGCTGTGTTTACAGCTCGTGGAGTCCACCTGCTCGACCAGAGAATGGATGCATGAAAGAGCAACACAAATAATCAGAGCAGAGAATGAATCACCCCATTACCATTGGTTACATAGCAGTATCCATTTACAGCTAGTAAATATTGTAACAGTCGGCTTTAAATTCATTACATAGGACACCCTATATCCCCACACACGCGCTTTAGGTTTACAGTCTGTTGTGACTATAAAGTTACAAGTGTGATAACCAAAAAACAGTACCAATAAAAGCTGCAAAGATCTTTTATTGTTTGTTTTTTATTTAATTGACATAAATGACTTCCTGCCAGAGCAAAAGTCAAAACCCAACACATGGCTTCCTTTCAGACTGCAGCCGAGACAGTGTATGTAGTCCCCCAATGCCAGCTTGTGCATATTCAATACATACCTTTATGGCATGCCATTTTATGCATGTTGCCACTAATTAGTAATTTTACATTAAAAATAATATAATAATAATACATTTCTATCTATTCTATTATTTTTAAAATAACTGTAACCATATACCTGTGTAGACCTGTTGGACACATGACATGACAAGTATGTTCCGGTTAGTTTGATGTTGCTGAGTAATGCCATTCACAGTAATGCTGTCATGGCATTCCATGACAGCATAAGTGATAGGATCTGAATCCTCCCGCTGGTCTCGACTCCACCCGTCTCTCACTCTCCCAGAAACATTCGCAGCTACCTTTCCTCTCGCGTCCAGCCCCTACGACTTTGCTCCTTATTGTACGTTTCTAAGATTAATTACATTATCCTCAACTGCACATTTATTGAGGAATGAAAAGCGCTATACAAATACAGTTTATTATTCTAATTAATTTCATGGCGATGTGATGTGCATGGTGGTCCTGGTGGTTTCACATAAGAGGGACTCCTCTGTCTCCTTCTTGCCACAATCCAGACTAATAAAGTGCCAACACCCTCCATTTATTTATGATCCTCAGCAGTTTGATTTAGTGCCTGCCCTCAGGGAGCACTGATGACTCACCTCTGTAACTCTCGAGCAGGCGTCTGCTGTTTGTAGCTGTGGGGCCATGAGATGATCCAGGGCTGCTGTGCAGCTTGGCTTCTTTCATGTCTCTGTCCATTCTTCTCTTCCTTCCCACATACTTCCTCTGTCAGTCCATGGCCAGACTGGTTCGGGTTAGGTACGAGACCAGAGAGGTACGGAGAAACAAACCAAGAGAAGGCCAACCATCACCTGGAGACTGGTGATAGCTGAACTTATCGTGAAGACTTTGACACATGGGAGAATATTTAGAGGAGATAAAATTAAATGATATAGCAGCAGTTACTTTCGGTAACTACGTTTCAGAGAAGAATATTGTATATTTTACTTTTAAACTTATCACATAGTTTTATCTCAATAAATAATAAAAAAAACAAAATCTATGAATACATTTTGTATTCATTTTGTGTATAAGTGTATATTGTATTGTGCATAGAACAATTGTATTTATGTTTCAGAACGTCTTTTCTGCTTTCCTCTCTTAGATTTATCTGCTGTAACAGATAACACTGTAACACTGTTTCTTCGGTGATAATATCAAATAAAAGTGTACCAGTCTGAAGGTCCAAACCATCACTTTTTCTTTAAGTAACTGTCCATTTTGTTTTGACACAAGGCATAAGGCCAAGGCAATAGCGGAATGGTTCAAGATGCACATTAAAGGAACACGCCACCATTTTATGAATTTTCCAACCATTTCCCAACTCCCCCGCAGTTAAACAAGTGACTAAAAGCGTTCCTTTGTAAGTGCATGGGTTCTAGCTCAATTCTAGGCCCTTAGCACTTCTCCCAGAGAGTCAAAAAATCAATTTTTTTCCTTATTTAAGTTGGGATTTGTGTAGTTCCAACACACATACAGATCACGGATACCAAACGTGGTGATTTTCTGGGCATCTTCTGGGATCAGACATGGAACTACACTGACTCCTGGAGTGGCCTGGCAAGGCCCAGACCTTAATCCTATAGAAAACCTATAGAGGGAACTGAAGCTGAGAGATGGGAGTTTGACACTGGCTCATGCATTAATAACATTTTGCATTTTTTTATTAAAGGAAATGATTTGCAAAGATCCCTTCATCTCTTCATCTATCTATCTATCTATCTATCTATCTATCTATCTATCTATCTATCTATCTATCTATCTATCTATCTATCTATCTATCTATCTATCTATCTATCTCGATAAGCCCTTAACAGTGATTCTGTGTGTTCCAGCATTTAAAACAGTGTGGGGAAGAGCTAGAACACATCACTGACGTGTGGAAGTGGCAGTGGAAGACATGCAGTGGTCTTCCTCATATCATGTATCAAACAGGAAATTAACATTACCAGATTAACTAAGTTTCCATACCGGGGACTGGAGCACGCTTGTGTGCGTGTGTGTTTGTGTGATAGGTTGTATTAGAATCCACTCCTAATGTACTTGAGAACATATATATAGTATAACCCCAGGAGTTTTCTTTTCCTCTGTGAGTTCATTTGAAGTTAATCCTGACTGTGCTTATATTGTGAAATAATGCAAAATCCTGTGGCACACCAGCAATCAAAAAAGTTAGCAAATGTTACCAAAAAGTTTCCAAAACAACATTTTCATTGTCTGCTGACAATGAAAGTGTATGTTTGGCTGCAGACAAACATACAGCCCTGGCCCTTGCCTATTACTTGTCTGAATGGTTGAAAAACAAAAAACAGCTGTTCATCAGTTGGTTTCATCTATTCAATGGAAAAGCAACACACTTTTATTGATAACCTATCATCTACCTGCTGCCTTTATAATATATTCTTTTCCTCCTGCATTAGTTCATTCATGCTGCTGTTACAAGCACTCTCCACCTCCCCAAAAATACATTCATCTTCATCAGTCTGACCTACTCATCAACCAGCATTACTGACACTGTAAATGTCTGGATTCCACAAGGAGTTTACCTTCCCTCAATAGTGAATCTCCGGGAGATGAAAGAAACACTTGTTTTGATATGACCTGCACAACCTGCAATAAATAATCATTTTTGTTCACTGAAGGTTTCAGGAGATAAGCAATAGCATCTCTACACCAGCAAGACAAATGAATGTTTTAGATTTACAGATATCTGGCTCTTACTCATTTAACAAAAGGCAACTGGAGTAATTAACATTAGACATTTTGGAAATAACCTGCTCCTTTCAACATTTTGCTTTGACTATCTGTGGTAGATACTGTATGATTCAACCACACGAACTTCAACAAGTCTTTACTGGCGGTTTTCCAGCCTCTCTTGTCCTCACTCATCTGCCAACTACAATTAACTTGCTCATCAAGTATGAAGCATGCCTTTGTGCAGCCCAACTTTATTCATGAACATGTCTTTACAAAAGCACATCAAACTAACGCCTGACAAGGAATTACCTTAAGTATTTTGATTATGCTTTTCTGCTATTGTTGCTACTGTGTTTCGTGTGACTGCTGGAGAGGAATCTTGTGCAACTTTGTCAACACAAATACAGAGAAATATTTATTAACAGTACTTTGCAGACAGCATGAACATGTGAAGACTGATTTTGCCAGGATAATGTGATTCGTCAAAACGGAGGAGCCAGGAGTTTGACCTTGAGATCCAAAGCAGGGCCTGATACATAAAATATGATTGTGTCTTCACAGCAGTGTTAAAGTTTCAAGCAAAATGCTTTTATTTCTTTACTTTCACACACTTCATGATGTAGACTTGACAAACAATCCGCCCAACAAGAAATCAAAAACATGTTCCCCAATTTCTGGTCACCTGCATTGACATTCTCCAGCAAAGCTTTGTCTGCTCGTCTAAACACAATAAGACTTTTCATAGCTTTTCTCATAGTTGCACCGCTTCCAGTTTTTAGCCAGTCATATTTCAGCCATCAAATCTGCCCCAAGCCCTTCAGAATCAGAACTGCAGGCATCAGTAGCCTAAAATAAATTGCAGCGGAACAGTTTCTTTAACTAATTCGATTTTAAGTTGGTGACACCAAGGCCATCTAGCAGGCGAACAATGACATCACTGTTTTCACGTCCTTTTATTGGATGGTCAGAGAGTGTACCAGTCCGGGCTAGCGAGCATCTGTAGCAACCTGCACAAGCAAACATATATTTGTGTTGATTTAAAAGGCAAAGAGAAAGCTTATGGTAGAAATACACCAGGGCAGGCTGGACTTTCAGCACTGGCCTGGATGGTGATAGAAAAGGGCTTATTGATCATCTGTACTACAGAGTTATTGAGCTCTTCTTAAGGAGAGAAAGGAGGATGGGTTTTGTGGACAAATAATCATGACATTTGTGAGTAAAATGCATCATATGTTTAAAACAATATTCTAATTTTATCATTATTATTAATTTATTATAATGTATAATTATATAACCTGTGCGGCTGTCATGCCACACCCACACTTGCCTATAAATGGTCAGTGGAACGCCCTTAATTAATATAATAAGAGAGGAAAGAAGAGAAACGCCACCAAACTGTGAGGTAAAAGTGTCACTTGGTGAAGTTTCCAGAAGGAAGAGGATTTTATTCAGTGGTCACACTGAAAATAATGTTCACTGTGACGCCCCCTCAATCCAGAGATAATAAGACTCCAAAGACATTGTGGACATTGTGTGAAAGTAACAAGTAGTAGTTATAAACCTTAGAAAACACTTTGGAGAACAGAGCAGTTTGCCCAGCGGAATCAGTTGTTTCATCAAATTGAGGCAGCCTGAGTGGGTGAGGAAGTGGTGGCAGCTTGGGATGACAGTGGTGGAGAGGAGTAGGAGGAGCACAGAAACCAACATGCTGCTGCGAGAAACAGGAAGAAACAGGTGGGACAGACAGCAGACACACAGACTGAAATCTATACAGTACACAAATTACTGAAACTAAAATGTGTTGCCATTAGTTATGAATGGAATGTGGTATGTGTCTTATCTTCATCCAAAACTAAAACAAATACACAAATACAATCTACCAATCAGAAGACTGCAAAGTTGCATTAAAACCATAAACTCCATTCATTTCATTTTCTGCCAGAGAGGACTGCATGATCTAATAATGTACAGTATGTTTCCAGAATTGCAGATTTTAACCATCACTGAACAGGCAAGTATCAGGCCTAGCATCAGTTGAGGCATTATCAAATATGAGCTTAATGTTGTGCCGAGGGAAAGTATATAAGCTTCATATGCAGGATTACACATTGTGGGAAACACTTATTTGACATAGATTGAAAACTTTTTCTTTTGGCTCAACTGAGCCAGTAACACAGACCAGACTTCCAACAGATTTTGAAAGTCGTTGGGCACAGAACATCAGTTTTCTGTGGTGGTTTCCTCACAGAGATGCTCCACTTATTTATTCCTCTTGAGTCTTCAGAACATTTTTTAAATATGTCACTGTAAACTGCATATTTAATTAGAGGAAATGTACAATTTTGGTAAGAGTTTGATTATAAGCATCTAATGTGCACCATGAATCAATCGATCGATCAATGCGTGATTGAAGTTTATCATAAAAATACTGAATGCAAACTCAACACACAAACAATTCATTTTTGCTTAATTAGGCTAAAATATGATGCTACAAATGATAACAAGTAAAGAGCCATTTGGGAGCCGAAAGAGCGGACTCTTCTTTGGGAGAATCTGGCTCTCTGAAAAAACTTCCCATCACTAGTATATACACCATAGATAGATAGATAGATAGATAGATAGATAGATAGATAGATAGATAGATAGATAGATAGATAGATAGATAGATAGATAGATAGATAGATAGATGTTTAGGGAACACCACACTGTCCTGATCCAGAGGGACTTTGTTTTCCACATTATCCATAACTTACTTAGAGGGTAACAGAACTGCCAGCTGGCCTCCTCCTGTGCGGTGGTTCCTGCCTCACCACAGGACCACAGACCTGACTCCAGACACTTTGCTTTTCTGCTCTTTGTTGTCCCCTGTTTCACCTGCCTTTCTCAATGGTTGACCAAAAGGGCCTCTCAACACACAAACAATTAATTTTTGCTTAATTAGGCTAAAATATGATGCTACAAATGATAACAAGTAAAGAGCCATTTGGGAGCCGAAAGAGCGGACTCTTCTTTGGGAGAATCCGGCTCTCTGAAAAAACTTCCCATCACTAGTATATACACCATAGATAGATAGATAGATAGATAGATAGATAGATAGATAGATAGATAGATAGATAGATAGATAGATAGATAGACAGACAGACAGACAGATAGATAGATAGATAGATAGATAGATAGATAGATAGATAGATAGATAGATAGATAGATAGATAGATAGATAGATAGATAGATTTCTCACTTAAGTCTGCTGTAAGACTGTACAAGCAGTCCTGTACTCAGTCAATGCACTAAGATTTATTTATTTGTTGTTTGTTTATTTGTTTGTTTGTAATACCTCGATAGTCTACTTATGTCTCTGCAATGTTGAACATGTTCCTCTGTTCATACTTTATATTTGGTCTACATCGTACATAGTACAGTAAAAAAGCAATAAAAATCAACAGTTTCTTTAAGTGTACACCTCGTGATCCAAGTGTGAGGACTGTGTGTGTCTTTACTTTCAAATTGTTTAGGGAACAACACACTGTCCTGATCCAGAGGGACTTTGTTTTCCACATTATCCATAACTTACTTAGAGGGTAACAGAACTGCCAGCTGGCCTCCTCCTGTGCGGTGGTTCCTGCCTCACCACAGGACCACAGACCTGACTCCAGACACTTTGCTTTTCTGCTCTTCGTTATCTCCTGTTTCACCTGCCTTTCTCAATGGTTGACTTACCGTCACCCATATTTGCTTGAGTGTCATTCAGCACCCTGTGCCACACACACACACACACACACACACACACACACACACACACACATGCATATTATATACAGTATGCATACATTACAAGGGAACTGTAATCAGGAAAGCATAACCTGAGCCACTTTAATGTGTAACTGAGTGTATTTGGTAGACCTGTGTCTGTGTGTGCATGAAAGAGGATTTGAGTGTGCTCTGTGTGTGTTTGTGAACAAACTTTGCTGTGTGTGCATACCACATGTCTGCTTGTGTGTGCAGGTCTGCCTTTACAGTCAATAGTGTTGTGTGTGCACATCTGTGTATGGGATTTTGTGTGTTAACGCAGGTATACAACAGGGCCGAATAATTTTCTACATGGGATTGACTTGGACATCTGTTTATTCATGTAATTATTCAATCATGTGGAAATGACATAAATAAAATAATTTATTACAGGTGAAAAAATACCCACCCCCCCCCCCCACCCCCCAAAGAGGGGGTAATCATGGGGAAAAGGCTGAAATCGTGGGATCCCTCTCCCAGGATGGACAGAATCAAAATAGATATAAATAAATATAGATAAATAAATAAATAGAAATCATTCAACAAAATAACAGTATGACTGATGGAGAGTAGAATGGTCGAAGTGATTGGAGCCAAGAAAAACAGAGTTCCCCAATAATGTCTTCAAAACTGAGTAGATATTTTATTTGTCCACTAGGGAAACTTGATAGAAACATCTGTCACAGGACATTTTCCATATACAACACACATGCACACACACACACACACACACACACACGCACGCACACACACACACACACACACACACACACACACACACATTTTAAAAAACAATCAATAGACAAGAAGGTCCCCAGTTTCAATCTCTGTCTTTCTGTGTGGAGTTCTCCCAGTGTTTGCGTGGGATCTCTGTGAGTTCTCCTGCTTCCTCCCACCGCCCAAGATAAAATAAGATAAGATATTCCTTTATTAGTGTGAATGGTTGTTTGTCTATATATATTCTACATGTTGGCCCTGCGATAGGCTGGCGACCTGTCCAGGGTGTATCCTGTCTCTCGCCCAAAATCAGCTGGGATTGGCTCCAACTCCCCCCGCGACCCTGAGAAGGATAAGCGGTGGAAAATGGATGGATGAATGGATTGTGTTAAGGCTTGACAGTAAGTGTGTAAAGCCATGGATGAAATTTTGGTGAACTTCAGTGACCTCCAGTCACCTGATGTGAATCTGATAGAACACCTTTGAAATATGGTTGAACAGAGATTGGCAGAAATGATGTGCTGCAGTCATGTCAACATGGAACATAGTTTCCAACATGTTCAGTCAGTGACACAAAGAAGAATTGAAGCTGTTTGAGAACAAAGGGAGGAACTGCCTGGTCTTAGCACAGTGTTAGTGACAGGTATCATGTTTGTGGTGTATGCTTTCTTTAAAATGACTCCATTACAATGGCAGTATGTTACCATGTTGTGTTATCAAAAGACATTATTCCTGACATGCCATGACGTCATATTGCAGTGGTGAGACCAAAAAATATCCTCTAAGTAGCAAAGTCAGAAGCACTGACATTGTTGTGCTGATGCAATACAGGCTGAGGTGGCGAGGTCGGCATGTATTTGGCATACAAATGATGACTTTTGATACTGCAGCTGTTTACTACACCAACAGGAAAAGGTTTGTTTCACTCGAATGTTGCAACTTGATGTGTGACAGTTACACACATGTATTCATTCATTCATTTTCTGCTGCTTATCCTCTTGAGGGTCATTGGGGGAGCTGCAGTCAATCCCAGCTGACACTGGGACATTGAGACAGATTACACCTTTAACAGGTCACCAGCTTATCACAGGGCAGCAGAGACAGAAGTCATGCTCATATTCACATCTATTCACATCCAATCTGCACATCTATTCTATTCATCTATTCATTATTCTAATCCCCAATCTGCACGTCTATGGTCTGTGGGAGGACGATCGATTACCTTAAGAAAACCGATTCAGACATAATAAATCAGTAGTAAGGACATTTCAAATATATTTGCTAAGACCTTAAATACAACTTGTTATTATCACCACAAATTAAATGAGCTGAAACAATACGAATAGAAATATGAATCACATTTTAACCTGATCTTAACCAATGGAGACGCCAGGTTGGGATTATGGAAAGGTTTTACTGATTAGTATGGCTTCTACTTGATTAAACAAGAGGGGTTATTGTCTATGAGAGAAAGCATGTGCATCCTCCACCAATGAGAACACAACTATTTCCCAATCTGCCTCTTAACAAAGCCCCACAATCTCCTCTCAGCCAACTCCTCACTCCCCCCCCGAGGTACTTGATCAATAATTCCATGAGTCTGGAGCCAAAAAACAGCAGCGAGGAGGAATGCACTTGGTTAGAGGTCTTAAAGTCCTCCTCTTGGTGGTGCCAGTAATGAGGGTAGTTACAGCATATCTGTGTTGTAAGTCAAACTTGTATTATCTATCAAGTTTCAAGGAACCAGAGAAACTAGTGGCTGCGGCTACACAGGCTGCATAGCCTTAAGCGTGTCCTTAACTTCAGGAAATAAGGCATTTCAATGCATCAATCTGTTTTAGTGTTTGACATAGTGTTCAAGGGCTTGAACTCCCATATGGGAGAATTTTCCCATCCCATTCATTATTCAGAGGAGTGGGAGAGATATTAGTTTCTCACATTATTTTACTCTGAGGGGAAATTGAAGTAGAATGTGTGTGTGTGTGTGTGTGTGTGTGTGTGTGTGTGGGGGTGTGTGTGTGTGTGTGTGTGTGTGTGTGTGTGTGTGTGTGTTTGATAGACTGAAGTATTATAACATTTGTGAGAAGAAACTCAACCTTAAGTAATGTTAATTAGTTCTCTGAGTTGAGAATACACAATAAACATTAGTAAAGTTTAGTCACTAAATTAATAAGACTGCAATCTTTTTCACAAACTTGCTTCTACAAATATACTACAAGTACAAAGCCTGTTATGTAATGTTGTGCATTTAACCTGCAAAAAGTGCATATACTTTATGAAATGGCTTTGTCTGATCATTTGTGTTATGTCATTATTTTGGAAATGCGTGATGTCCCTCTGAAGCTCAGTCATCACCACAGTACACTTATACAGTACACTATACAAGGAAATTTGGTCTCTGTTTTTAAACCCATCACACACATCATACAATATCCCCAAAGTCTCTCATTATTTGATGACAATAACAGGAGACAATAATGACAATAATGACAGTCTCTGATAAAGTGTGTGCGTGGCTGTGTGTGTGCCTGCTCAGGTTTATGTTTCTTTTTAGAAGAAAAACTATCATTTAAAGATACTTAATTACGTAAGTAAACTCAAGGATCATGGATACTTTAGGCCATTTCTGTCAATTGCAGTTAACATCAACAATTTCAGTTTTAAATTTAAATTTCGAATTTCAGACAAAACAAAACATTTTAGTCGTAGTCAGTGGAAAGGCACTGGTGTTGATATTGAATGATGAGAGCAATACATTTGTTTCAGATTCATGGGGCTATATTATTTTATTGTCTTCTGCTTGAAATGATAAGTTCACTACTGTTCCGTGGGAACTCGGATTTACTGTAAAGAGCAAATAAATAGCAGGTGGCAGGTATTAGTCATTAGTCATGAAGTCGGCATCAGCTCTGACATTCCAATGCATATCTCTGTCTTCTTCTAAGAAAGATTTGTCTGATTCACTAATACTGTTACAATTGTATCTTGTAACATTCTGTTTTCAATACTTCAAAACAACAAGAGATTAAGGAGGAAGAGAGAAAAAAATGTCACCCATATTTTTCAAAAGTGACTGACAGTGCCACATGTGTGTGCTTGTGGGTGTCGTTGATTTAATGGAGCAGGCAGGAGAAGCAGGGGGTGTTTTACCAGACTGAGGTTGTTTGTTTCTTGGATTGTTTGTTTTTCCAGGTGGATCTGGTGTGGGAAACCCCACAGGAGCTCAATGTAAAGCACGCAAATGTAAACACTCCTGGTGTGAACACAAACGCTCTTGGCGTGAAAAGACTCTGCAGCAGCATCACTGCTGTCTCTGTTTGCCTTGTCCTCCTGGCTCATCACCTGTCACCAGAGGGATGATGAAAGAAAGCACTGTAGGTTCAAGGATAGGTGTGTGTGTGGGTGTGTGTGTGTGTGTGTGTGTGTGTGTGTGTGTGTGTGTGCCTGTGTAAATGTGAGTGTGGGTGGTTGTCCAGATCTCAGCTTTTACATTGCTAACCACACACACACAAAGTAGAGAGAAAAGCAAATCAAACGTCACAACTGGATCAGTGTATCTGGAGACATCATAACTTCCCATCTCAATTTTTAGTCACTGTAAAATACTTTAATGAAAGACTTTTCTAAAATAACATTCTGACTTTAGTTATTTTTCAAAATCTGCTTTTCTAAAAAACTGAAATCTAAATAAGTAGATGAAATCCAATAAGAGCAGATCAAATGACAGCAGACAAGAGACAAATGCAGTTTTCTCAGTGAATATTTACTCTGGATTTAAGGATTAATATCCAAAAAATAGCCTTGAAATGCCTTTAAGTGCTGGATAGGGAGCAAAGGAGAGAAAAGGGAAAGGTGAAAGTGGTACAGAGGAGCAAATTCATTGTCGTTACAGGTTGGCAGGCAAGAGGAAGACAGCTCAAGAGGAAGCCTGTAACAGTCAGTGGTAACCAAGCTGGCCTTGTAAAAAAACTTTAAAATCTGCCTTCCTTCTTTGGCGAACAGCAACACCATGTGTGCCTGTCTCATCCCTGTCAGGGCAGATGACAGGTTCCACCCTAAAATCACCAGCTGACTACATTCCCACAGTGTCCAAACGATTCCTGAGGTCAAGTGTCACTGCTAATTGCTGCCATCTGGAAATCCAGTGGCCAGTGTTGTGGAGGCCAAAATTGCTTAGGGTTGCAAATTCTGAATGTGTGGCTTCAAGAAGTAAGCAATTCACTTTTTGTCACATTTAGTGAACATGTATTCACACTTGTATTCACATAAAGCTTTGCCAGGATTTACTGATGTAAAGCACATTTTGTAGTATTGCAGTAAAAAGAAATAATAATAAATTACTGCAACTACAAACGTATTGTTATAGTTGACACTCTATAGCACGGTTGGTAAAAACGTTCTAATTCTGAAGTTTATGGTTTGTTGTGTTCTTGTTCTTATGATAAGTGTGAATGGCACTTTTTATATATATTTGTTTGTTTTACATTACTACCTATATGTTTTATGATGCTCTGGATTCCAGCACTGATTGGATGGATGGATTGAGTCACTGTGCCTCTAAAGAAATACTGTTGGGTGGAGGTACCTTTGCTTTGCTATTTGATTTAAATGTCAACTGTCTTTCTCCACCAATAAATCATTAGATAGTCCAACTATAACAGACAAAATTAAAAATAAATCTTTGCTCAACATTTATTTATTCATACATTTTGACACAAGTGAATAGATTAGCTGGTGAATAGATTAGGGACAGTAACAAACGAGACTTAGACAAAAGCACCATTTTCCTTTGCTCCTAAAAATCACCCAGAGAGAATTCTTGATTTTGTTGGTTAAATACACATTAACAAATTTTAATATTACCTTATTATATTATATCATTTATAATATTCTTTTTATAAGTCTTAGAATTGAAAAATGTTTAAATAACTGAATAATAATTGTTTTAATAATTGAAATATTAAAACAATAACTGTGTAAATTATTTTATTGTTATTATGGTTATTTATATCAACCAAACTTTTGGTTAACCAAAAAAAGTCATCAAACATAATCAAGCTGAGGGACTTTCTGCCAAGAATTGTCTTTTGGAAAGCAAAAGCAGGCACTGTAAGGTTCATAGTGAATGCTCAACCATTATTTTAACTTCACTGTGTTAATTCTTCCAAACTGTGAAAAAAGAAGTCTTTTGATAGGTGCTCCACAGTAAGCTGAGTGCCAGCCTTGTCTCTCTGTCTATTCCCAAAAGTAGCTACAAGTCAACAAATCTGACTGTGTTTTTAAGTGCGTGTCTAAAACATAAGGGTGTGTTTCTCTACGTGTGTGTGAGTGTGTCTGTGTGCTTCTTTTGATTTGTCCTAGCAGCGCACATTCCTTAGCCTCTGTTAGCATTCAGCCCACATAGGTCATGGCCTGCAGGCTTTTGTGCTCAACCAGCCTCAGTGTCACTCGAGTACGGTGGATAACTGTGTGATTGTCTTAACAAATGGGAAAGAAAGTCAATGGTATCTGCGAACACACACGTTGTTGGTGAGTGGCAATCAGGGGACACTAAGCCTTTCAAAGAAACACCTTAAAAAAGAGTCACATGGAGAACTGTGTACGTATGTAGCAACCTCAGATTCACCTTTATGTAATTTTGGTCACTGGTTGTTTTTCCTGGTTTAGGTTAGGCTACTTAGTTCTATATAAAGGAAACCTCAGTGCTACAGAATATAATTAAACCTCTAGTTCTCGAATCTTATGGAAAGACACAGCACATATTACTAATAAATATTTTGATGGCATGACTCCATGTCTCTTTGATCTAACAGAGAGGTCCAGTGGTTACTGAAATGATGTTACTGTTAATGTTAGTGTTAAATGTAGGATTGTTCTTTAATTTTATCAAATGAAATACATAACCACATTTGGATCTTTACTACTTAAACCATAGTTTGAAACTGTGATGTTGTCCAGGCCCTGATGGGGGCTCTGATGGGGGGGTTCCCCTGGCAATGTGTTTAAAAACAGTTTCTCCTCATCTGTCCACAATGTCACCCTCAGCAATGACAGAACAAATTGTCCTGAGGCTGTCGCTGGTGAAAGCTATATGACGTTTGGGAAACCAAGGGGGCAATGAGTGCAGGGAAGCAAAAGAAGAGAACATGGAAGCACTTTACAGGGAAGAAAGCTAATCAGGTATACATTTGTCCATTTCTAATGATGGTTTTATTTCTTTTTTTATTCTTAGTTTATGTGCCTGTGTGTGCGTCTTTCCGTGAAATGGTGTCAGGCCATGTGGGAAAACGTCACATCTCCTACAAAGCCATGCACATTATGGCTGCAAAGGAAATGTGGTGTGTCAGTTTGCTGTGTTTAATGGCTGATGTATGGACAGAAATGGGAAATTAGTCAGATTTTAAAAAATGCCTAATATTACTGTTGATGGGGCAGCAATTGAATGAGGTAGTCTAAAAAATAATGGACAGTTTAAACGAGATGGAGAAAAAATATGTAGAAGCAACCGCAGAGTTGAAAATGTACATTTGCTGATAAATGTATGTAAGAGATGTATGTACACCTCTTACATACAAAGCATGAATTCAGGCAAGGGTAAAGTTTTCTCACAAAGGTCTCTGGGGCTACATTAACATGATTTAAACAAACTACACGACTGCTTAAAGTATCTTTTTAATTTTTAGAAACAGTTGTGTTCTCCATGTGGGGACCCACATATCCCAATAGCTCCCCCTTGCTGCTCTTACAAAATGACAAATAAGGAAGATTATAAAGTGTTGTGATGTAATTTGCAGTAATGCATCTAGTTGTTTGCTAAATCCGATTTAACAACAGAATAGGAAGAAGTATAGTGTTGTTAACTTCACCTTATCTGCCTGTTTATACACTTTGGGGGAAAATGATGAAGCCGATGCTTGTTTCTTTTAATTATTTTTTTACATCAAAGTATCTGAAGAATTTGGGTTCAGACTTGCACACAGTTTGAATTTATTTATCTTGGAAAAGAATATATTGATATGACATCTTTTGCAAAAGACCTACTTAGTAAAGCCTGCTATTGCTTTAGGCGGGCAATGCTGATAAATGACTGGCATTTCAGTCTTTAGTTCTAGCTACGGCTCATAATGACTGTGTGGGGGATTCAGACTGAAGGATTTCACAATCAGCCCTTCGGCCATGCTTTTTTTAAATTTCATTATTGTCAGCTGGAGACACATCTTACGGGCACTTGTCCAAAATAAATACACATTATGTGGTGTTGAAATGTTAATAGCATTTTGTAAAATGGCTTATTCTGTTGATAAAATGATTAACTATTTCTCAACTCTGTTCAGGAACCTCTGACAGCTGGAATATTAAGAGCCTGAACAAATTTCCTACATTTGTTGTAGAGTTAAAATACACATTAGCCCTCATGTAAGAACCTAGCTACTAGTAAGAAGACAAGGAAAAAGAAGAAACACCTTTAATAGTCTCTTATTAAATTAACTTTATGCATTCCACAGTACAGAACATGTTGTTGTCCAATCTGGGTCCAATACTTCTTGGTCCCAAATCCAATCCTCTAGCCTCTTCGCCACCACCTCCCAAAACTTTGGCCCCGATGTGATTTGAACACACAACCTTCTGATCTGGAGTCAGATGCGCTACCATTGTGTCAGAAGGTCTGTGTGTTGGAAGAAGTGTTGAAGTTCATTTAAAACTATTATTATATGTTTGAAATTCTGATTTATTACATATATGAAATGCTCGCTTTCACCTCTAGACAACAGGCCTTAAAAAGGTTGCAAACTTTCAAGGTATTTTGTATTTTCTTCTCCCGTAATCATAGCTCAACACCTTGTGTTTGTGTTTTTCAAAGAGAAATAACTTATAAACATAAAAATTACAAATTATTACTGTTTTCCTCTATGTGTCTACTGTTTGCTGCTTTGAGCAGTTCTTTACCGCCATGGGAGAAATAATCCCACCAACATTCTTTACAGTCAGTGGATTTGTTGTTTGTGTTCTGCTCTGGTAATAAACCTACATTTCACTCACAGGAATTTTGAAATTAAAATGCAAACTTTTTGATGTGCCAATTGATTAGTGTTTCCCAGAGTGATGAGGTCATGGCATCACTGAGAATGTGTGTTTAAGCTAGTCTAAATGCATTTGAATAATTTATTGTCTTTAAAGTATATTATGGTTTTAAGTTCAGTTTACAGAATAGATTAGGGTTTTTCAAGTTAATATTACTAAGTCACCTTGACAATAACAGCTTGTATTCAGGCCAAAATGATTAATTATTTAATGCTAAGATTGTTTTTGTTAATGAACTTGAATGGTTTAAAGCAACTGGTTTTCTCAAACTATGTGAATTGAACTTCCTAACAGGGTTTTCAGTGTAATGAGCTATACACCACAGGACAACCATTTTAGATATACAGTATAATAAAGTCCATTGTAAAGTATATCTTTTTACTTACATTTAATTAGGCCTTTTACAAACATACATTCTTTGTATGTTAACATGATGACTGTGAGCAAGAAAGCGGAAGAGGGAAGAAAGAAATGGACATTGAAAAATGTCTGTTCACACTAGCTGCTATGTTTTTTTGTAGGGTTATTTGTGTGTGTGTGTGTGTGTGTGTGTGTGTGTGTGTGTGTGTGCGTGTGTGTGTGTGTGTGTGTGTGTGTGTGTGTGTGTGTGTGTGAAAAGTCCCGGGACTGCAGTTGCTTGATGTATAAAAGTGACATATTGCTGTCATTCTCACACAGTCCTCCAGTCCCAGTCTGATAGTGTTATACCGCACCAGTCAAGTTCCACTACTTGTCCTTCCCCTCTTCTTTCTGCATCTTAGTTTGTGCATCACTCCTACTTGATAAACTCCCATTCCATTGGACAACACATAAAACAGCTGAATCTGTGTGTAAATGCTGTGATTCCTGAAAGCCAGAGGTCTGATTGAGGCAAGCTGGCGTGTGTTAGCATTAGGTAATGCTGACACATGCTTCTTCATCTGGTGAATGGCTGTCAGAGAAGCCTTACTGTACGGTCTCCAGCTGACCGCTAAACGCAGCAGCAGTTTGTGTTGTGACTTCATCATCACTGAGCCCAAGATCAATATGGCATTCTGATGGTAAGCAATGCACAGACTGGGAAATAAGCCCAGTTCCTTTGGATTATCAAGCTTTTTATTTAAAATCTGTTCATACTCATCTAACTGAAAACCCAGTAGTTCAGATGACAATAACATTAAACGTACCACTTCATGACAGACCTACAAAGGACTCAAGGATGAGCCTAGGAAACACAAGTAAGCCTGCTTTTGGAGAATGAAGTGATCTAGTATGTTTGATTCTGCACAGAGAGTACCAGAGCAGAGTTGGAGCACAAATCTGCTACTGTGTCCATGAGATGCAATGGACTCTCTGAAGAGATGAGTATATATGAGGTCAGGTCTTAACAGAGTGAACTCTGTTATGACCTGACCACTGTATTCTAGTCCAGGTGCCCAGTCCAGCAAGCACATTCGTCATCCCACTTAGAGGACTTCTCCTTATCAAATGTTTTCAATCTTACTGGTGAGGACATTGAAAACTACTTTCTGCGCTTTGAGCGCATTGCCAGAACATGGCCGTGGCCAGAGTGTGAATGAGCATGTCGTCTTGTGCCTCTGCTCACAAAGAAAGGCATTGGAGGCCTACATAGCCATGGAGAGTGGCCACTTTTACCCCAACCTGAAAGAAGCACTCCTGACAAAATTTGACATCCCACCGGAGAGCTTCAGACAGCAGTTCGGGCCACTGGGGTCCCACCTGGAGAGAACCCAAACCTATCATCGGCTGAAGGGTCTCTACCGACACTGGATTCAGCCAGAGCAGCACTCCAGGGAACAGATCGGTGAGCAGATCATCTTGGAGCAGCTTCTCCGTGTTCTTCCGGGGGAAATCCACACGTGGATGAAGGAGCATCAGCCCACCGATGGTCAATCTGCAGCCAAGCTAGCCCTGCAGTACATCAACGCAAGGAGAGGAGGCCCAGCCACAGCCTATCCAGGGGGTCCAGGTCCACAGGCCTCAACACAGCTCAGATCACCACCCAGATCCCTGCCCTGCCCTGCACCAAGTCAGCGAGGCGCTGGTAACGAGCTGATTTGTTTTTATTGCCAGCAGCCAGGACATAAAGCTTCACTGTGCCCTATATAAAAAGCTAAGCTAACTGGTGCTTGTTACATTCCCCGTACTGAAGCTATAAACATTATGGGAAAGCATCAGTATTATAAAAATGCAACTGTAAACAGTGAGCTAGTAACTGCTCTGCTGGACTCTGGTAGCTCCCTGTCACTAGCCCGGAGGGATTTAGTGCCAACGGGCACAGTGGATTGTTGCAGGCTGGAGGATATTTTGTTTGTTCACCGGGACCGGCATTCCTACCCTACTGCAGATATGCTGACAGAAGACGGAGAAACAGACAGTGGTTTGCAAACAAGTTTGTGGTCACACGAGCCCAGGCCAGAGCTACTGCTGGCCCCAGTAAAGGAAGACTCCTTTTCAACCCGAGACAGCAATTTGTTTGAAGTGGGTCAGTGGAAGTCTCGCCACCAGCGGCACTTTGAAAGGGAACTGAAATCTCCAGAGCCTGACCAGAAAGAGACCTTAAGCAAGGACATGTAGGAGGTGCCAAAGGATACTGGGGTTTTGCAAAGGGGAGATGTGACTCTTTAGGCCTTGTTTGAAAAGGTAGATGGGGGGCAGGATGCGCAAAAGGGGGGCAAACAGTGTTTCATCCTTGACAATGACATTCTGTATGTGTTAGCTGATGGTGCCAAGCGTCTTGTGGTACCTTGTGGTAGCGTGTAGACCTCGAATATTCCTCCTGGCACACACCTTACCCTGGGCAGGACATTTAGGCCGCAACAATACATACCTGAGAATTGGCTCTCGGTTTTATTGGCCCTCCATGTATGCAGACGTACATGGAGGGCCAATGCTGTCGGTTATTGATTATGCCACTAGATTCCCTGAGGCCTTTCCCCTGCATACTGTCACTGCTTCTGCTCTTCTGCAATGACTGGTGCAGTTGTTCTTCAGAGTGGGGATCTCGTGACAGACCAGGGGACTAACCTTACCTCCAGACTAATGCAGCCCTGTACCAGTCTCAGATGGATGGCACAGACTTTTCAAAAACTCAATGCCATTTCTGAGTTTGTTGTAGCGCACTTGAGAGTACACAGCCACCCAAATTAACGGCATACTGGCGCTGCTCCATCCTCTGGTTTGCGGGCCAAACGAGACACTTCCTGGTTGCACACTAAGTAGTGCGCTTTTGGAAACCAGGTGACCACGGACTAAACCAAGCTGCCCTATTTTGTTGTCATTTAGAATTTATAAATGTCTGAGGTGCCATAAGAAAGGCAATTGCATTTATCTGGGGTTTACTGAGGATCATATATCCTAAAACTGTCATGAATGGGTTACGGTGCAGATCCCAAGGAGGATGCAGAGACAGAGATTACAGGGTAACAGGGCTTTATTCTGAGTTCTTAAATAAAGAGAAAAACTACTCTGTGTCTCCTGACAATAGAGTGGAGTGGCTAACAGTAATGCTGAGGCAAGGCAAGAGGTTGAGCTGGTCCTGAAGGCAAAACTGAATCCGTGAACTGCAGAAAGAAAAGGCGATCAACAACCAAAAATGATATCATAAACAAAGCACTCGGTTATGGCTAGAGTACTGTTTGGCGTGGAATACCCCCGGCGCTGGAGAGACGCACAGATGCTCCTTATCAAGGACATTTGCTTACTGATCCGATTCAGGTGCGTCTCATCAACTGCCATATGAGAGGAACACAGCTCCACATCTTGTCACCCGCACACTGCAGAAAGAAGGACAAAACAAAAACAAAACCACAGCACAGTGGCACAGCAGAACAGAATCATCACAGTACCCCCCTTCAAGGAACACCACCTGGCATTCTACCAGGCTTGCTAGGAAACTTTGCATAAAATCCTTTGATAAGGTTGGGTATCCACGACCTGTCCTCGAGACCATACCCCTCCCAGTCCACCAAATATTGGAACCCCCTTCCCTGTGGCCTTACGTCTAAGATATTTTTTACCGTGTAGGCAGGGTGGTCATTAATGATCCGGGGCAGAGGAGGCTGTTCAGCTGGAGGGGAGAGAGTGCTGGTCTTGACCAGTTTGAGTAGTGATACACGGAATACAGGATGCACAGAGAGAGAGGGGGGCTCTTTTGAGATGATGGTGAATGGAAGAAACAGAGATCTCTCTCGGCTGGTATCCTAGGAAGGCCATGAACAGGGAGATACCTGTGGTGGCGCAGACCAGAGAGTTGTGGGAGTACTCGACCCATGGAAGGTGGACAGACCAGGAGGCTGGATGCTGATTGGATACACGGTGGAGGGCAGCCTCCAGGTCCTGGTTGGCCCGCTCAGTCTGCCCATTGGTCTGCGGATGGTAACCAGAGGAGAGACTCACCGTTGCCCCAACTGCCTTACCAAATGCGCGCCAAATAGCAGAGATGAACTGAGGACCCCGTCAGAAAAAATATCTAGTTGTGTTAACAGGTCAGCTGTTTCTAAGGCTGAAGGTAACTTACGAAGAGGAATAAAGTGAGCAGGCTTAGAGAACCTGTCAACAATGGTGAGATAGTGGTGTTACCATTAGATGAAGGAAATGGTTCTGTGTACCCCAGGATGACAGGTCAGCTTCGAGTCGTGTCCCCACCTCAGAACAGTCGACTTCACTTCGTCAGTGGCAAACAGCAGGCCAGCAAGACAGTCATCTGGGGTTGCATGGTTAGACCAAATGGCATGACGAGGTATTCATATTGTCCGAGTGGGGTGTTGAAAGCAGTCTTCCATTCATCACCCTCACGGATTCGCACCAGGTGATAAACATTGCGGAGGTCCAGTTTGGTGAACACTTGTGCATTGTGGAGTGGTGTGAAGGCAGAGTCTATTAGCGGAAGTGGGTACTTCTTCTTTACCGTGATGTCATTGACACCACAGAAATCAATACACAGTCTTAAAGTTTTGTCCTTCTTACTGACAAAGAAAAAAACAGAAGCTAAAGGAGACATGGATGGGCGGACAAGACCAGTAGCAAGCGAGTCTGTTATATATTTCTCCATCGCAGCATGTTCAGGTTGCGAGAGTTTATATAATCTGCTTATGGGAAGCTTAGCGTGGGCACAAAATCAATAGCGCACGCGTACGGTCTATGAGGAGATAGTGAAAGAGCACGTTCCTTACTGAAAACCTCCTTAAGTGATTGATACTGATCGACTACAGAACTAAGGTCTAGTTCCTCTATAGGAGGATGGGGGAAATAAACAGATGAAGCAGACTGCAGGCAGCGAGAATGACAGATTGGGCTCCAGTTTAAAACAGTAAGATTCACCCAATCTAAGTGAGGGTTATGCAGTCGTAACCAAGGTAACCCCAAAACAATAGGTGCTGCAGTTGACGAAATAACAAATAAGCTACTCGTGTACTCTTTGTTAAAGCCCTATGAGGCAAATTGCAATTTGTGAATATGGGCTATACAAATAAAATTTGATTGATTGATTGATTGATTGACAGGAGTGAATTTTCCAGGTTCCAGTTGAAGAGAACACTAATGTCTTACACATCCAGTCTGCAGAGTAACTGCTCATGTAGAAACTGAATGCAGACACTGAATGCATGTTTCCCTTTACTGTTCTGATAACAGTGAGATGCTTTAGCACTGACGTCAGATCAGACTTTTATTGGTCAAAAGCACAATTACTGTCTGCTGCCTCATGCCACGATGAACCTACTGTGTGCCACATGTTACCTTTTTTTTTACATTACATTACTCTAAGACCGTGCGTGCTCGGCAGAAAAGCAAAAGCACTGATTTTAAAGGGTAGCATTTGTATTAAAAGGCGTAATCATTTTCTTGTTGTTTGGCATGTTAGTTTGAACTTGAACGCCATACTGAGTTGGGCTGATCTGAGTCTAGGTTATTAGAAATCACAATATTAATTCTATCATCTTCTAATAAATCAATGTTATGTAGCCACGTAAACAAGTTTAGAGCTGTGATAGGAATGTGACAACAGCTGTCTGACTCAGGTCTGCTATTGTCATGCCAAAGACAGGTTCCTGTGTCAGTGAATAGAAAGCCCTGGTAGTTTTCACTGCAGGGATCTCATGCAGTGTTAGCTAAAAGCTTTGGAATGTGTAAAACGTGCAGAATGTGTATTTTGAGCATTGTGAGTAACCTGGGATGTATGAACCGCATTTTCCTAATGTCATGTCTTGCCTTCTGTTCGTATAATCGGGGTGCACGTCCTTATTGAAGACACCTAAGCTTCATGCTGTATAGTTTCTTTACAGTTGGATGAAGACAAAGAAAGAGATGGATATTTGAAGATTAAAACATCCACATGACTGCTCTTTCTATTCACATGTACACAGATCATTCACACCAATAAATGAGTTTTAATTGATTCCTGACTTATGTTTAATACTGTCCACACCAAATACACAAAATATAGAGTAAAAGTAATTCTGGTCTTATCATAGCCATTACCTTTAAACCATAGTTTAGTAAAGCAACACATCTATAATTCCAAAACAATAAACAACAAACCAGTAATGTCCATTCATCTTGACCAAATGACACAAAAAGATATTTTAGCCACAATATTGTATGAAGGTCTGGAATCAACATAAAAGACATAAAAGACATCAAAGATGCACATGATAGACGAGACTTTGCCCATAACAACATTGTTTCACTGCAAAACACAAACCAGAAACTTGAAACATCAGTCAAATCATGACCTCCATCACCAAAGAAATCAAATAATTGGACTTATAAACCTGCTAAGTGATGGACACCTTCATCTTTCATGCATGCTGGGAAAACCACCTGACACTATAAAACCCCAAAGCATGAAATTAAACTTCATGACAACCCAACTCAAAACTCAACCTACCAGCCAAAACCTTAAATAGCTTGAATGACAGTGTCCAGTGTGTCATGAAATGATTGGACAAAAGACCACAATCCACTGTTGCCAAATATGACCATTAAACAGGAAGAAGTGGATGGAAGTTGTCAGTCATCTTAAAATTAGCAGTCACTTTAGAGTTTAAAATGAAACCTTTAACAAACAAATTAAATAAACCAGCGAACAAATGGAACACTGAGCTAAACACTTGCAATTCAGCAACGCCTAACACAAAAAGAAAACTGAATAATGTTTTTAATACAATTTGACAGAAATGTATACAGTGAAACCTTGACTTACGAACTTAATTCATTCCGTGATCGGGTTCGTAGGTTGAAACGTTCGTAAATCAAAGCGATTTTTTCCCCTATTCCTGATCCCTATTCCCTACTCCCTACATACGGAAATGAATGTAGTGGACTAAATAGGGGTTAGGGAGCGATTTTGGACACAGCCTCAGTCACCTCACACACTCTGAGAAACTCGCACGGGTCACACGTAATGGCGGCGGCCGGGGAAATGTTAATTTTTCCGTGCTCGGGTTCGGAAGTCGAATTTGGTTCGTAAGAAGAAGCAAAAAAATCTTGAATCTCCGGTTCGTATCTCGAAAAGTTCGCAAGTATAGGCGTTCGTAAGTCGAGGTTTCACTGTACTCCTCATTCCACAAACTTAGTCAATCAGAAAAAGGAAAAAAATTGCTAATATATTTACACACGTCTTGATTCTATTATTTTCCAGAGCTCGAAAAACCCACCTCCTTTTTTAAAAACATTATTGTGTATTATTGTGCATGTTGCTCCCGGGCGTTCACCTGCTGTAACTGTGGAGGCACAACAGGGAAGCTGTCATAATCACAATTAGAAGCCATACAACTGAAACCATTAGCCATTAGAAGCCACTGATTTGGCAGACAAATCATGTGTCAAAACACTTTTTATGATTGTAGTTATGATTTGTAGTTTTTAAACCAGATACACAAAAAGTGATACACAAAATTCCCAGTGTTTGCCATTTACGCCCCAGATGACTGAGTGTCATGACACTCTGAAAAGAGAAGAATATACAGTCTTTTTAAAACATGTATATCACTGTTCAATTTGCATTGT
>JAFBJQ010000773.1:0-10095 GCA_016785345.1 Trinectes maculatus
CAAATTGTATTCTTTGTGCACTGCAGCTTTCTCTGTGCAAATAAGACACGCCGAGATGCCCCTGTGCTCAACAAAGAAATACAGGGGGTCCTCGAGTTACTACGGTCGCGAATTACGTTGTTTTCGTGGGTACAACACATCTCCCGTGAACTTCCTTGTTTCGGCTTAAGCGGTTTGCCCCGTAATTATGTACAGACTTCGCACGGGAACTAGTTGGTGAGCGCTCTCTCTGTCTCTCAGCGCGCCTGCCGGCTCTTCAGCACCTCCACAGCTGTGTTTACTTATGTAAAATGGCCGGGGAGAGGGGGAGGTGCAGCGGCAGCCGGTAAGGAGATGCACACAGACACAGATGCGTTCGGGATCGTGGCAGTACCGTAGGTTTATTCACAACACAGGGTCTACACGGTTGATATCAGAAATCTAAAGGAAATGCTCATTACACTCGCGATATCAACTCCTACAGTGACAAAAGGCAATTCACCATAGTAAACACTTATTGTAGGGTGGTCTTATAGCGACATCTAGCGGCACAATGTATGCACAATGGCACAATGAATGTATGTTCCGACTTGCGTCGAAATTCGGTTGCGACACATTCTCAGGAACGGATCTCCGTCGTAACTCAGGGACCCCCTGTATTGCACTTCCCACCTTTCCTGAAATTGTCTGTGCTCATCACCAACCTTTCTATTCACTGCAGGTTTTGAAAAAGTCATGTTTGGGGCTGTGTAATAAAAATGATTCAACTTGATGTCACTGTTAGCGTTGAAGTTTCAGTCTCAGTATTTAGCCAATGCATCTTTTCCGCTTCTTTATCTGCCTTGCTGAGCAGCAACTTCCGGGTTCAGACTGGACGCCAATGCACCGAGAAAATGCAGCGCCTCTTCCTGCCTGTCAAACACAAGAACACAAGACACCCACAAAGAACGAAGCACAGAAGCAAACAACAAATCCAGACCCAAATAGACAAAGACATAATCGTAACAGTGCGCCCCCTCAAGGAACGCCACCTGGCATTCTACCCGGCTTGTCAGGGAACCCAGAATAAAACTCACGTAAAAGATCAGGGTCCAAGATGAGGTTACGTGAAACCCAACAGCGGTCCTCAGGACCATACCCCTCCCAGTTGACCAGGTACCGGAAACCTCGTCCACGCCGCCTGACGTCCAGAATCTGATTGACAGTGTATGCGGGATGATTATCAATGAGGCAGGGGGGAGGTGGAGGTTCAACCGGAGGACTAAGTGAGCTGGAGGCAACTGGTTTAAGGAGGGACACATGAAAGGAGGGATGAATATTCAGAGAAGCCGGATGCTTAAGTCAGACAACAGATGGATTGATGATTTTGTCCATTTCAAATGGACCGATGAATCTGGAGGCTAGTTTTTTGGAAACTAATTGGAGAGGGAGGATAACCAGACTCTCTGACCAGGTTGGTAGGCAGGAGCAGGAGTGCAATGTTCATCAGCCTGGTTCCTAGCGGCAGTGCGGAGGAGAGCCGCTCGGGTGCCAGACGGTATCCAGCATCACCTCGACGGAGGTGATGCTGGATGGAGGGGACTGCGACTTTTCTCTCCTGCGCTGGAAACAGTGGAGGTTGGAATCCCCCGGCGGCCATGAAAGGTGACATTCCGGTGACCAGGGTGTCATATTTGATCCATGGCAAATGAGTGGCCCAGGAGGCAGGACGCTGGTGGGAGACACACCGCAGTGCAGATTCGAGGTCCTGGTTTGCCCGTTCAGTCTGGCCATTGGTCTGGGGATGATAGCCGGAAGACAGACTGGCCACAGCCCCCACCGACAGACAGAGGATATGAACTGGGGACCCTTGTCAGAAACTATGTCATTAGGCAAGCCATGAAGGCGGAAGACTTGACTGACTAATAAATTAGCGGTTACAAAGGAGGTGGGTAGTTTGGGCAAGGCAATAAAATGTGCAGATTTGGAAAATCTATCAACTACAGTCATAATAACAGTGTTACCCTCAGACGGTGGCAAACCAGTAACAAAGTCCAGAGCTATATGTGACCAGGGGCGACGGGGAACCGGAGTTGAGTAATGAAGTCATATAATGTAATCATATATTTTCTTTCGGATGTCACTGTTAAGCAGCAACTCAGGCTAAGCCTGACATTTAGCCTGGTCTGGACCAGGCTAGTTTGGCAGCATAAGTTGCCATGGTAACTGAATTTGAACTATGCTGAGCTTGCTTTATGGAACCAAATCCACTGGGAAATAAGACAGACTAACAAAATAAGCCTGGCTTATTTGGTAATCCTGCTTTATGGAACAGGCCCCTGGTCTCCCTGAATTCCCCTCTATTCATCTGCCAGTTCGCAATTTCACAGTTCACTGTACTGTTCTTTCATGCCACACTGCTGTTCCCCATAGCTGTTCACTGGTTTGATACATCCTCTACCTAAGGATGAGAGTGTTTTCAGAGGAGATCTAAGAAATATATTTTGTAGAAAATTGATCAATTGATTTCTGTTAGTTTCTGACTGCCATCTAGACTGTCTATGTTTTGTGGCTTCGATTGGAAAGTTACTGAGAAGAGACACAGGTTGTTGTTTTCTGGTCAGATTGAATTGGCCACAAAGATGTCATGTCAAAGAGATGAGCTGCTGCGACATCCAGGGATAATTAGAAAACATCATTATATCCCAGCTGTGGGACACTTAACTATTTATGACTGCTGGTGTTTCATTCCACCACCATGGTGTCTAACATTTCCCTGTATTATATTCTCTGGATACACAGAATGTGTCATCCATGTGGAAAAATCAGTTTCCTCCTGTCCCCAACTTGAGCTTTGATCAAGAGGCAGGGCCACTGATTGGAGCAAAGTGCTGCAACTGGAGCCTCCACCCATACAGATGCTGTAGTGTCTGTCAGATTTGTTATTTGTTATGAATAATGATTTGTTATGCAAATCATTATTCGTATCCGACAATATGCAGAGTGGCTACTTTGGTCTTAATGGCCTCTCACAGTGGAAGGCCTTTATTGGTGTTGACAGTCATACCTTTTTAACTAGCACACACATCACACAGGCCTGTAACATGACAAGGAGTGAAAGAGTAATAGGAATTTTATGTTTGTGTATTTGTGTATGTATGTAAATATCTTGGTGTGAATGGCTATCTCCTGATCATCATAATTACATCCTTAATTCCTAAAATGAATAGTAAGCTAATTAAGTAGGCTGATTTAAAATGCAGTTGCTTCAGAAAGTACTCAGAGATCGTTTATTTAGTCTCAAATAAACTTTAAAAAAACAAATATGTGTTAATTTACCAGAACACTATCTGCCTGGTTTTGCACATGCAGGTTATCTCAGCCATTTTAGGTGAAATGAAAGAAATGGGGCTGTGGTGGCGCAGTCGATGTGAAGATAAATTCACTTTTCACTTTGGGGGGGGCAGCCCACTGCTCCGCATACTACTCTATGTACAAATGTTGTGACCTACTAAAAAAAATGCATGTGGAATGCAGTGATCTAATTTCCCAAATTGGGATCAATAAAGTAAGTTCTTCTTCTTCTTCTTCTTCTACTTCGACTACTATTACTATTACTACTATTAATAGTCACAGTTGAAGCAGAGTTGGCATTATAATAATTATCATAAGTAAGGTACTGACAACAGTAAGGTTATTATAAATACCACTTCAGTTAACCAGTACTTCATCTCTTGGCCTTCTTTCTAACGCTCACCATTTCTCTACTTCTCCCTCTCTCTCCCTGTCTGTCTCGCTCCTTTCTATTATAATGTATTGTTATTTTGTTGACGTGTTCTGCACATGAGGTTTCTGTGATTTTTTTTTCTCTGTTTTAAGGGTCTTTGTCAGTTTTGAAATGTTCTCTCTGTATACTTCAGGATCAGCTCATGATTAGGTGACCACTACTACTTAGCTCTTTATCCTGCCTCTTATCCAGCCCTGCTCATAGCTTAGTGATCATGTCATGTTGGTATACACAGGAATATAATGGAAATAGTGTTAATGTCAACATCCGTGATTGTAAAAGCCACTATATCGACTTTAATAATAATTAAAATAATAAAATAATAAAAGATGTCTAAAAGCCTCACAAATATGAGGGACACAATTTGATTTGATGAAACCTAAGTACTGGTCATGCTTTAACATGATCGTCCCTGTAATCATAAAACAACAAAGGATTTGAGAGTAAAAAAAATAAATCCAGTTTGCTTTTCTAATATAGTTTTACAATGGTTTGTGGGGTTTTCCTTTTTTTCAGATTTCTGCCTGTACATAAAACCAAGAATTGGACACAAGGTGTGTACACATACCCTTGCCAGTTTGTTTGTTGAGTTTTACCGTCACGTTACCCGCCTCCGACAGGCTTGTGACGCGCCTCATGAGACACACTTGGCTTACTGGAGCCCATTTGATTTGTCTATTTGGAGTCCCAAACAGTCACGTGCCCTTGCTCCCAGGTCTCCCAGGTGAAAGACCGATGCGCTGCCACTGAGCCAAGGTGGCTCCACACATCCCCTTGCCAGTGGTGATGGATAAATCAAAAACTGCAAATGTAATCCTCTCTATGTGAAACTGAACAAATTAAAAAGCAAAATACACAGATTGGGATTCAGGTAGAGGTTTGCTGATGGTGAATTCACAAGGTCAACATGCTAATTATGCAAACACGAAAGCTTGCTGGCTTTCTTACTTTGTGACTTTGCTTTCTATAAGGAGAGATATCGCCTCCTTCGCACTTTTAATCTTTTCCCTCTCCCTCCAGGCAAATGTACAGTCCAGGAGGAGGAAAGAAAAATCATTCTCTCTGTTTCAAACCAAGGTCAGTTAAAGCAGTGTGCAGAGCTTTAAAAAAATGCTTCCCTTACCTCTGGGGTTTTAGTATCGTCTATCTGAGCTGTAATGTGATACGGGAACGGGATGAAGAGCAGGGAACCAGCAGGTGTTCAGCACGGCTCACACACTAAATTCATCACCTTGCAATGTTCCTTTTCTTATTACACCTCCACCTCCAAAGCCTCCAAAGTGACTAACAGTGCTGGTACAAGAAATGTGAAAAATATCTTATTCTCTCAGCTTATCAAGATCACTCCAAAATAAGCGGGTCTCCTCTAAGTCCCTGTAGCTGATGTGTGCTATCACTGCTTCCAGACTGATAAAACCTTAGGCAGCCTGGATCTCCCTCGAGGCACATGGATCTAATGGGGGATCACAGCTCCTCTGTGTCAGAATGGAAACCCTGCCTTATATGTATGCACACCTACAGTGGCTGTGCCTTTGTCACACAGTGAAGATCATGGCAGTTTAATTTCTGAAGATATAGGAATGAATGCGCATGTGCTTGTGTGAGCATGGCTGATGTGGTCTTTCTAAGAAGACACTCAAGCTTTATTGTGACAGAGTGGAGGAAGAGAGCAAAGGAAAATGAAAGCTCAGCAGAAGAAGGCAGTCAATGGGGTGATGTATGGCTGTCTCTGTGCCCTTATGACATTTCCATCAACCAATAAAGACTTAATGGAGGATACATTTTCATACATCAAATGGAAGGCGAGAGGAGAGGAAGAGGAACTTCAAATTTGCATGGTAGAGGCTCAATGAAAGAAGAAAAACTGTCAGAATGTATTGTCAGGTGGTGTGGAATCGCATGTCATCTGTAAAACACTAAGAGGGTGATATCACTCCTCACCTTCACACATTTTCCTCCTTCCCTTTCCCAGCTACCCTAATGACGCCAGAATTAACTGGTGTCTGCACGGAGACAGATTGGTGTCTACTGAACAACTGGGTAGTCTCATGCATGTCACACTTCCTGCCATTGCTGCTCAACAGCTGCTAGGAAAAGACATTAAGAAGGAGCAGGGTTCAAGGATGCCCCTCAGCCTCCAGCGAATGGCAGACAGTTTGAAGAAGTGTCTGCTGAGTCTGCTCTTGTCCCTCAGGGAGTTTATCATTTTTCCTTTTTTTGTCAACATCAGAATTCATCCTGTGGAAATGAGGAGATAAGCTCACAGTGACAATTTACAGATTGAGCAGGTGTGAATTTGTGTTGTCTTTCATGTAAAAATAAAAGCATGTTGAGGTATGAAATGAAACTCACTTATCCATACAGCAAATGGAATGATTCTTCTTCCTTTGTTTTAGGGACTAAATCAAACATACAGGGGGTCCTCGAGTTACGACGGAGATCCGTTCCTGAGAATGTGTCGTAACCGAAATTTGACGTAAGTCGGAACATTCATTCATATGTAAGGTTGATATCGCGAGTGTAATGAGCATTTCCTTTAGATTTCTGATATCAACCGTGTAGACCCTGTTTTGTGAATAACCTACGGTATTGCCACGATCCCGAACGCATCTGGGTCCGTGTGCATCTCCTTACCGGCTGCCGCTGCCCCCCCCCCTGCCAGCCGTCCATTTCACATAAGTAAACACAAAGCAGAGTAGCCTAGCTGTGCTGTGGAGGTGCTGGAGAGCCGGCAGGCGCGCTGAGGGACAGAGAGAGCGCTCACCAACTAGTTCCCATGCGAAGTCTGTACATATTTACGGGGCAAACCGCTTAAGCCGAAACAAGAAAGTTCATGGGAGATGTGTCGTAACCACGAAAACGTTGTATCTCGAGACCGTTGTAACTTGAGGACCCCCTGTAATTAGAAAAATAGCTGTGTTTGTACAAATTTACCAAAGGAATTTCATGATAAGAGCAGATGACAGTGTGCACCCCTCCTCAGGCCGCCACTTTATCGTGGTGGAGCTGTTTGTGTGTCCGAGTGACCCTAGGAGCTCTGTGGTCAGGGACTTTATGCCCCTGGTAGGGTCACCCAAAGAAAAAAGGTGCTAGAGAGTGCTCCCTCTGGAGACTCCCTCGTTCTGCTGGCAGGCCCAAACACATTGTAAGAGTCTGCTGGAAACACCTATCGAGTTCCCTGTCAGAAATAGCTTCAACTAACACCTCCGACAGATCTTCAACCATATCCTGGGCGAGGTGGGGGACATAGAGTCTGAGTGGGCCATGTTTTGTGCCTCCATTGTCGAGGCTGACTGGAGCTGTGTCCGTAACGTGGCCAGTGCCTGTTGTGGCGGTAATCCCCAAACCCATTGGTGGACAGCAGTGGTTAAGGATAATGTCAGGCTGAAGAAGGAGTCCTACTGGGCCTTTTTGACCTGTGGGACTCCGGAGCCGGTACCAGGGGGCAAAGTGGAATGTGGTTTCAGTGGTTGCGGAGGCAAAAACGTGGGCGTGGGACCGCAACCCGACCTCAGATAAGCGTAAGAAGATGGACGGACACACAGTGTGCACTGTGTGTTTAGTCATTTTAAAGGTGTGTGTATCAGCATGTGCCTTGTGTGCTTTTGTGTCCATGTACTTTTCTTTCTTTTTTTTACTTTTTTTTTACAGGAAGTGCATGCCCCTTTCTGTACATGTGCTGACACTGTTCTGCATGTTTCACAATCTTGGTTTTAGGAAGTGAGCACATGAGATGTCTGTGTTGGACAAGTGGCATATTGAACATTAAGAGGTATAGGACTCAGAGTATGAAAACTGTTCTGTGGAATTCGCCATTGTATCCTCAACAGTCACTGTTGGCATAAATCTGTAGACTCCAGGGTATGAAGGAGATGTCACCTGGAAAAAGCCAAGTGTCAAAACAATGTGATACCAGATGCACCTACAAAACTTTCTATCTACACTATTTACACTACAAAGATTAGACTAGACTATCTTTGCAAAAATAAGGTACATAAACTTCCAGTTCAGTTTTACATCTATGACTAATCAGAGAAGGAATTGTGTGATGATGCATTATGAACAAACACAACTTTCTTAATAACTTGAATGCTCTGTTGCTCTGTGTCTCAACCTTTACAACTATTCTTTTAATTAAGAAGAAGAAGAAGAAAGACCTTTAATAGTCCCACATGGGGAAATTAATTTTTCTGCACATGCAGTACACAACATACAGTTAGTACAACAAACATGACATGCACATGCAGAGCAGAAGGCTACACCACAAGGAGCGCCCAGGGAGCAAGTTCAGGGGGTTAAGGGCCTTGCTCAAGGGCCCAAGGTGGTGGACAGATGGTGGCGCCTCTCCCGATTTCTGGCCAATCCGGGATGCAAACCGGCAACCTCACGTACCCAGGCTTGTTGGACCTGGTCCAGGATGGTGGCGCATCACCCAAATTTTCGGCCGAGCTGGGACTCGAACCAACGACCTCTGGGTCCAAAGCCTCTTGGTCCAAAGCCCGACGCTTAAGCCTCTTCGCCACCACCTCCCCAATTAACACCAATTTACTTGCATAATTCTGCTTTAGTTCCCTGCCTTCTCTCTTTCCCTATCTGTCGCTCTCTTTGCATATTATTTTGTTGATTTGTTGTGTACATGCACTGCCCATTGTACAGTATAGATGACAGGTTTGGAGTGCGTATATATGTCTATATCATCTATATTATCAACACAACCAGACAAAGAGCTGCGGTATGATTGCTCGTGTATTTTTAAAAATCCTCATCATACTGTTCTTCATTGGCATTGGCATACACCTAACTGGCTATTGCTAAATGGTAAAGCACGGCAGATGCTATTTTCTACACAAAAATCATGGACATGATGAATACACACCAAGAATGCATATTTACTTTTCCTATACATCTGTTGCTTGAGTAGAGAGAGACAGTAATACAACAGTCTTCTTTGGGAGATTACATTGACTGCTGAGAGGCAGTTTAAGGTGTGTCAGGTGAGGACCTTCAAAAAATGGATAGATGGATGGATGGATGGATGGATGGATGGATAGAAAATCTCTGTCAGGCTCAGGGCTCAGAGATAGGACCCGGACACAGAGTTAAGAGAGTGATGTCAACGTAAAGTCTTTTATTCTCTGACTTTAGAGAATAAATATATTCCAATGAACAGAAAGCGCCTCTCATAGAGGTACGTATAAATACAAAAAACTTATCTTCTTACTGAGAAATATCTAAGACTAAATGTAAACATAAAATGCCTCAAAAGAGGGAAAAAAACTAACAATTTACAATCCTAAACTAAAAAACTCCTCCTAAGAGGGAGAAAACAAAGAAAGAAAAATCCTAAACTAAAATCTCCTCCTAAGAGGGAAAAAGACAAGATAATATATAAATAACTAAACTATTCTACAAGGCTATGAAAATTACTTAAGGCCAACAAAAATTCACTCTTAACGAGGTTATAATCTGAAACAAGGAAATACTTTACTTGACTAGACAATGACTATGCTGGTGGACTCAACAAAAGGACAAGACACACTGGCACAGGACAAAGGGGAGACGCAGACTAAAAGCACACAAGGAGGTAATAGGAAAAGGTGAAAGCATGAGGATCAGGGAAGACAATCAGACTGGTGACGCAAGAGGAAGGGCAAGTGACCTGAAATGAAAGGAGAGTTAGTTTCAAAATAAAACAGGAAATCATGCAACAACATAAGGACAGGACAAAAACACAACTTAACCATATCAACGGCATGACATTACCCTCCCCTCTATGGCCGAATACCAGACGGACCAGGAATGTACGGATGCTCTTTATAAAAGTTACGAATGGGTTCAGGATCCATGATGAAGCTGGATGGAACCCACTGGTGTTCCTCCGGCCCGTAACCCACCCAGTCCACCAGAAACTACCTGTCCCGGCCCCGATTATGCGCCGCTAACAGTTTCTTAGCACTGTATACAGGGGGTGCCTTAGTTACTATTATATAGCCAGTCTAGATGGCATTGTCCCTGCTCCCAGTGAAACTGCCAGGAATCTGGGAGTTATATTTGATTCTGATTTATCACTCAATTCTCACATAAAACAGACCTCGAGAACTGCCTTTTTTCACTTACGCAATATTGCAAAAATCAGACATATCCTGTCTCTTAAAGATGCCGAAAAATTAATCCACGTTTTGTCACGTCCAGGCTTGACTACTGTAACTCATTACTAGCAGGCTGCTGCAGTAAGTCCTTAAAGAGCCTGCAGCTTGTTCAAAATGCTGCTGCACGTGTATTGACCAGAACCAAGAGAAGAGAACATATCTCCCCCATATTAGCTTCACTACACTGGCTCCCTGTGAAAT
>JAFBJQ010000773.1:10496-53026 GCA_016785345.1 Trinectes maculatus
AGGATGTCATACCCTGTACTCTTTGTTAAAGCCCTATGAGGCAAATTGCAATTTGTGAATATGGGCTATACAAATAAAACTTGATTGATTGATTGAAACTTGATTGAGTTACAGGTATCAATGCACTTTCTTTGACAGGTTTGATTTTGCTCACATGAAAGGTGGGATGAATCCGGAGGGACCGCTGGGTTGATCACCTTGGATACGTGGAATGGGCCGAGGAAACGTGGGGCCAGTTTTCGCGATTCCACCTGCAGAGGAAGTTCCTTGGCGGCCAGCCAGACTCGCTGGCCGGGTTGATAGTCCGGTGCTGGTCTCCTCCTGCGATCATCTGCTTTTTTCACTCTGTCCCCTTGGCAGATTAGCGTCTGTCGTGCTGCACTGCAGATGCAGCAGAAGCGACGGACCAGAGCATGGGCGGAAGACACAGACACATGACATGGGGTTCTGTGCCACTTGGCACTAGGCCGGTTTCCAGTTGCTGATTAAGATGCTCCGTCTGGTCATTAGCCTCAGGGTGATAACCCAATGTAAGGCTTACTTTGGCACCTATGAGTTTACAAAATTCTTTCCAAAACCGCAAGATAAATTGGGGCCCCCGATCAGACACAATATCCTGAGGAAATCTGTGAATTCTAAGATGTAGTAAACCTGCTCTCGCTCTGGAGGAGTTCTTATTACGGGCAGACTGGACATGCTTCAACGTACTGCCCAACCTCCAGCTCCATGGACGGCCACCAAAACCGCTGTGCGATGATGAACATGGTCCGACGTACACCCGGATGACAGGTGAGTAGTGACGTGTGAGCCCAGTGAATCACCTGTGGGCGCAACTCTACAGGGACAGAGAGATGGTTCTCTGGGCACCCATTAGGTGGTGGGGACTCACCATTAGCCTGCTTCAGTTTGGCTTCTATATGCCAAGAAACCGCTCCAAACACACAGTTTAGTGGAAGGATGGGCTTCAATTCCATGGCAGCAGGCTCAGGACAAAATAAACGGGATAAAGCATCTGGCTTAGTGTTCTTGGACCCCGGTCTGTAAGACAAAGAGAACCGGTTAAAAAAGTGAGGAGCCTCAGGAGCTGTCGGGCAACGTGACAGGAACGCACAGGGTTGAAGCTTGTTATCCGCCTCTGCTCGCTGCGACCAGACAGCTTCAATCCCCTAGTTAGAAGTGTCCACCTCTACCACGAACTGGCGAGCAGAGTCAGGAAGAGTGAGGATGGGAGCAGTAGTAAACCACCTCATAAGCTCCTGAAACACCTCCTCCACGTCTGCAGACCAGCAGAAAGGCTATTGCGTTGAAGTTTCTGATAAACCGCCTGTAAAAGTTAGCAAATCCTAGGAATTGCTGCACTTTCTTGCAGCTATTAAGTGTTGGCCATTCAGCTACAGCGTAAACTTTAGTCCTGTCCATCTGAACCTTTCCAGGGGCTACGATAAAGCCCAGGAAGGAAATGGTACTGGCATGGAATTCACTCTTTTCAGCTTTGACATAAAGTTTTTTCTCCAAGAGACGCTGTAGAACAAGTTTAACATGTTTCTTGTGAGTTTCTAGATCAGGAGTGTAACTGAGAATGTCGTCTAAATATACATAAATGTAACCCAGTAAGAACACCTTGACTACTGTAATCGGATTCGACTCAAGGAGTGAGGGATGGTTAGGAGTATAAACACACATATATTTATTCTCACATACAACACAGAATGGAATGAATTTCAATGAGAGTGTAATAACGGAAAAAAACAATAACAACAAAAAGTAAAATGTCCTCTGACAGCTAAATACTGTCTAATATCAAGTTCGGTAAGTCAGGTCAAAAGTTCAGTTTGAGTCCATGTTCGTCCAAGTCTATTCAGTGTGTGTGTGCTAGCCGGGTAGTATGTGTGTTGTGTGTGGCGCGCTGTTCAGATCTTATCTGCTCCAGGTGTGACTCTTCATGAAGATGACGAAGGTGGAGGATTCTGCATCCTCTCCAATCCTGCCTCGTTCAGACAGAAACCCTGGTAGAATCAACGCTGTCCACTCAGTGTAGATTCAGCAACTCAAAAAAAACAATCGGAGTCCTCAGTCATGAAAAACACAACACAGCAATTGCTCCGGTCACAGCTGTCTGGAACTCTCTTTACAGCTCAAAAACATTGTACAACTCGTACTCATGAAAGTAAAACAGCACTCTCTTCACAATATCAACAATATCACTCGCCGAAGTTTCACTGTAGCATACAGGGCTCAACCAGCGTGTCTGTCTCCCGGCATGCAATGCACGCATTTATCAGACCCCCTGCATTGAACGGACATGAAGCGCCCTCTGGTGACCACCTAAAACAACTACACCCACACTCAGCTCCCTCACATAAAATAAAAATATCAAACATGAAACCAACACAAAATCCATCACAACCCAACTGCATTTTCATAGGGGTTACATAAACAAACTGATCTAAATAGTCTCATAGCACATCATTGATCATGGCCTGAAATACTGCTGGAGCACTGGTAAGACCAAAAGGCATTACAAGATATGTCCACTGGGAGTACTGAAACCAGTCTTCCATTCATCACCTTCCGGAATACGGATGAGATGATATGCATTTCGTAAATCTAGTTTGGTGAATATCTGAGCCTGCTGGAGTTGGTCGAAAACAGATGTCATAAGGGGAAGGGAATATCTATTCTTTACTGTGATCTCATTCAGAGGACTGTAATCAATACAGGGATAGAGGGTCCCATCCTTTTTCCCCACAAAGAAAAATCCCGCTCCTGCCGGGGATGAGGATGGTCGAATCAGCCCTGTCTTCAGGGATGACTGAATGTAGTTTTCCATAGCCTGTCTCTCGGGCCCAGAAACCGAATAAAGCCCAGCAGGAGCTGTATTGTGCAATCATACAGGCGGTGAGGAGGGAGAGACATGGCTTGCTTTTACTAAATATTTCTGCTAGGTGGTGATAACAATTCGGGATAGACCTCCGGTCGGTGGTCTCCGGGTCTGTGACAGAAAGAATAGTCTTTGTTATTCAGTAAAACCATGTTACTTTGGAATTCTTGATTCAGACAATTATTCTTGCAACTCTCCCCAACCCTAATATTTCCCCGGTTTGCCAATCTATATGTGGGTTGTGACTGACCATGGGTGCCCAAGGATGAGAGGGTGCAAATATGAGTCAATAAGATAGAGTCTCAAGTTCTCTCTATGATCCGCTATACGGATAGTCACAGGTTCTGTGACATGAGTAATTTCAAACAGGGTACTTCCATTAAGAGCATGAGCTCTGATGGGTCTATGCAGAAGCTCAGTCTTTAACCCCAGTCTCCGGGCTAAAGAGTTTTGCTTTGATACATGACTTTGACCATAGTTAGCTTTCTGGGTAATGAAGTTGGAGCAGTGAAATGACTCACCACAAGTCCGGATTTTATGGGGCAGGAGGCAATGAGGTGGCCCTCTGTGCCACAGTAAAAGCACCTGCCCTCATGGAGTCGCCACTGCCTCTCTTCAGATGACAACTGAGCCCTTCCCAGCTAGGTGGGTTCTTCCTTGTGTTGACATTAAAGACGAGGGCGTCGTTCAAGAGATGACCGCTTCTGTTGGACAAAAACACAACTTAACCATATCAATAGCATGACAATCTCTGTTGGTGCAATCCCAGTCTTAAAACAAACCCACAGATAAATCTCTGTAGCTGCTGCCAAAAATGCTGAAAACTAAATAAATTTTCCATAAAACACACTTTAGATACTAAGAAAATGTTGTGGCATATAAGGAAAGACTCTGAGACAAGGTGAGTTGAGTAGCTTTACTATGGACACTGTCGAAAGGAGAATAACAACATGGCGGAAAACTCTATATCACAACCACGCCCCCTTACCCATAACCCTCCTGGGTGAGAGATACACCCCCAAGTGTCCGCCACACAGCCCCCCGAACATCCAGAGGGGATTCCTGGCAAAAACTCAGTCCTAATAAGTCTACCATAGCGGCTGCGCCGCCGTGCGACATCCAGGGCAGGACATGCTGGCCGTCCACGCTGGCAGTAGATAGGAGAACCACGGTCCGCCACCAGCATCAAACCAGAACCCCGAACCTGTTGGGGAACGACCTTGGCCGTGGAAGGTGGACGACCCTGACGGGGAACCTGGGCCGGACTAAACACTTCATCAGCCACCATGTGTGCTGGCTTTAGCCTGTCCACGGTCACACTCTCTCTGCGCCCACCCACATCTAGCACAAAACACTTAGAGCCGGCCTTCAGTACTCTAAACGGGCCATCGTAAGGAGGCTTGAGGGGTGACCGGTGCGCGTCGTGTCGCAGAAACACAAACCGAGCAGTCGCGAGCTCCGTGGGTACGAACGACCGGAAAAGAGTGGTGAACGGGCGACGGAGTAAAAACAGAAAAAGGACGCGCTGCGGGATGTGAATGTGGGGCTGCGCTCTCAGGCAAAAATTCACCCGGAACACGGAGTGTCTGTCCCAGGACCAACTCCGCAGGCGAGGCATCCAGGTCCTCCTTAGGAGCTGAACGCAGGCCCAGCATCACCCAAGGCAAACGATCTACCCAGTTACTATCCGTGAGTGCAACACGCAGGACTGCATTGAGCGACCGATGAAAACGCTCACACAAGCCGTTAGCTTGGGGATGGTACACGGTCGTACGGTGAACCTGCATGCTCAGGGACCTCGCCAGTGGAACCGTCTTCCCAACAGGGAGTCCTTGACAAACAGCAGCTCCTCTCGTTCACCAGGGGCCACAGCTGCTACTGAGCGCCGGTGCCGGCGTTTCCCGACCCCACCGAACGCACATGGAGGGACGCAGCGCCGAGCCTTGCCGCCAAAACGCCGGTGGAAGAAACACAGGTCGCCGCTGCGCTGCTTCCGGGTAGATCACTGTGTCCGCGTCCTCCATTGTCGGCTGCAGGGAATCCGATGCCACACTCTGGACGGAGAAGCGTCTGGCTGGCCAGCAGGACCCGATCCGCCTCAGCCAAACCGCGGTAGTTGCCAGCAGCCAGATACGGGGAGTTGGCCAAAGCAGCGCCCACCGGGTACGGAAGCTGACACAGGAACAGGTGCGGGAATAGGAAACCACCTTCATCGGAGCCCAGCAATGACAGCATATTGTCCATAAAATCCACCGCTGAACCGTTGCCCACACCGGGCAGGGAAAGCAGTTTATCATGTCGCGGCGGGTCGCGCAGGAGCTGCATCACACGGCGGGTGGACTGCTGATCCAGAGCCGTGACCACTAAGAAATACCTGGAGTCATCCTCACTGATTCCTCGCAGGCGGAACAGCGCCTCAATGTGCAGGTACCATGAAGCCGGGTCGCTCTGCCAGAACTCCGGAAGCTTCACCGCAGCGGTTAAACCGGCCGGCTGATGGAGTTGGGGCGACGTGGCCGAGGAGGAGACACCGTCCTCTGTTGCCTCGAACATGCTCAAAACGGGGTCACCAATGTGGCAAATGAGGAGAGACTCTGAGACAAGGTGAGTTGAGCAGCTTTACTATGGACACTGTCGAAAGGAGAATAACAACATGGCGGAAGGCGCCAAAACGCTATATCGCAACCACGCCCCCTTACCCATAACCCTCCGAGTGTCCGCCACAATGTGACATTTAACAGTGTACATTGCTCAATACATTGATATGTTAAATGCATGGAAAGCTGTAAGGGAATTTGTGAGATGAATCCATGATGAACTGTACAAATGGTGTCATGTCAACTTGCATTTTCATGAACCAGCATGGCTTGAAATAAAATCAGCCCAACACCTATACATTCAAACTGTATCTGTATGTCATGATGAGAGACTGAAAACAGAGAAACACAGAGGGAAGAAAAAGGCAGAGTGGACAGAAAACTTGTCAGATCAGGTGATAATCACAAAAAATGGCATAAGAGTGAGCTTTCATTAATGTGACAGAGATTTTTTAGTTATTACCCTGACTCGTTGTGTTTTATAACAACCAGTCAGTAAGAGCCACAGTGTTTTTTTGTAAAAGCTGACACTGTTTTACTCATTTGATTTAATCAAGTTCAAAATTGGTCATCGGCTTGTTGTTATCAGAAGAAATAACATCTGATTGTCCTCTGGTGATTTCACTAAACTGGCCTTCAAGTATCTGTTTACGCTGTCCCATGCTGTTCACCATTTGTTTTCAGACATCATTAGTCCCTCTGTGGTTTCCATAGTTTCCATCATTCTGGTGAACATGGCAATAGCAACCTTGCAACAACTGTTAACCCTTGTTATGGGATGATTCCAGTTTTTGAATGGAATACATTAACTGATGATGAGTTGCTTTGATAAATATATATTTTTGAAGTATTACCTAATTTGGTTTTGCTTATGTCAGAATGAATATCATGGTTTGATGAGAACAGACGTATTGTTCACATACAGACGGAATGAAACATGCTCAGTATTCACTGATATTGTACGGAATTGTATTGTCACACAAGAATAGTAGGTAATATGAGATCAGGATTCAAATTGCACTTGTTGAACCCTGATCAGTGAGTCGACGACCCAGTAGAGCACTGGGTGAATCTAGCAGCGAGTGTATTCTCTTTGATTAAAGCATTTGCTCTTTGGCATGGCAGAGAGACCTAGCATGCTTCTTGCATCATAAGACTGCAAAGATCTCAAGGGGTCTCTCTCAGGGCCATTCAAGCAACAACAATGGTGGGGTATAAATCCCCCTTTATAGATGTTGACTTTTATAGTTAGACCTGACAAGGCTTATTTAGCCAACTGTTGCTTCAAGGACTATGTTAACATTGGCCTCCTTAGTCAAACAAAGACAGTATTTTCATTGCACGAATTGGTGTGACTTTGGCTCATCCATTTTCTTCCTGAAGCTGGGGAACTTTTTATACTTTTGCACAAGCTGCTCTTTGCCTCCTACATTAATCAGTTTCTCTCTTTGGTTCATTGGAACGGTAAATCTCTCCTCAGGGGTGTAGATTTAAGCACACAGGACAAGAGTTTGTTTGTTACTGCCACAGCTATGAGAGAGATAGAGCAGTGGTCATGGAGCACACAGAAAAAGGAAGAAGGTTGAGAACAAGTGACACTGAGAGGAGTGGTAGTCTGATGGTTAGAGTGTTGTGCTTGAAACCAAGAGGGCTAAGGTTCAAATCCCCCCTCTCGGCACCACCCACTGCTGTGCGTATGAGATAGGTCAAAAGCAGTGACCAAATCTTGTTGTATGGTGTACTGTGTAAGTGTGCTGTGTCAATTACAACAAAGAGCTGTCTTCTTCTGATGCATCTTCTATATTTTATGAACCAGTGAACTTCTGCATAATTTTCAAAGCGACTGATGTAGTGATGTCTTTTGTTTTTTTCGTAACGTAAAATTATTTTAACCTTTTGTGTTTCAAGCACACAAGGCATGCACACTTGCTATCATACATTTATTTATGTATTCATTTTTTCTTACCCTAAACCCTCTAAGTTGCTTGCTCTGGCCTAAAATCAGTGATGTTGGTTCCAAGATGTCTCTTGAATTGGAGATCTTGATGGCTCAAAGTTTAGGACATCTAAGGTTTGAGTCCTTGTGGGACCATTATCTCTTTACACCTGTCTGATTATTCAAATTTACAAAAAGGGGATATATTTTCAATAGCAGCTGGAGGGGACTTGTATATGTGCCAGCCACAGTTTCCTAGAACATACATTACATTGAATTATACCCACACAGTGGTGTCTCATAAGGAGCCGATTAGTCTTCGGAAGCTGTTGTAATGATTTTCTGACAATGTTTAGAGGCCATATGAGCTCTAATTGGAGCCTGCAGCTGCGCCAGCTGACCAGGGGTATATCTCCCTGAGGGTTCTGTGTTTTCTTCCCCTGTTAAAAGGTTGTTTTTTTCCCCTCACCCTTGCTTTGGGGGACTTTTGCCATCAAATATCAGACTACACAATGCCACATCACCCACCATGATGTGACTTGAAACCAACAATCACTATAACAATGGATGTTATTCACATAGTGTGTATTATAATAGTACTGAACAACGGCAATCACATAACATTTTTCCTATACTGAACATGTCACTTTAGATTTTTGTTCCATTTGTATTTTCTTTGTACTATTTCTTCTCTTGATTTCTCTGATCATCCAACCATGGATGAATTTATCTCAATGATGGATTAAACTGACGCACGCACGCACGCACGCACGCACGCACGCACGCACGCACACGCGCGCACACACACACACACACACACACACACACACACACACACACACACATATACATATACATATATCTACAGGCAGTAGTCTGTTCCTTCCCACCTGCAGCAAAGCACTTCTCCTTGTTTCCCTCTCTTACATGCAGAAGAGGCCTTTTTAGTACACACTTTTAGACACACACTATTGTTTTTTCCCTACCCATGAGCCTTATTAGATGCCTTTGATAGAGTATGAACAGTCAGGGACCCAGTTGGTGTAGAGCTGCTAATGCATCCTCCAGTGGCTTTCATATTGATCCTTTTCTCTGTGTAGTATCCATGAAGATTTCTCATTTGTTCAGTATTAAATATATAATCTATCTATCTATCTATCTATCTATCTATCTATCTATCTATCTATCTATCTATCTATCTATCTATCTATCTATCTATCTATCTATCTATCTATCTATTCTTCTTATTATAGGCTGCCAAGGCCACCCAATACCTCACATGTATTTGCGTGGGAGACTCATATAATAGACTGTACCCCCAATAGCTCATTGACATTTGTTGAGCAGTTAAACAGTAACCTCCCTGGGAATTGTCAAAATTTGCACTCTATTTATGTGCCTATTACATGTTTAACTGTGGTGACCTATTCATTTGTTTGAAATGGGGCCCGAGAAGTCCACGCATTAGAAGTTTGAATTCAGTGAGTCATTCGCAGCCTATGAGGTAGTGAGGCTGACAACATGGTGTTTATTTTTCTTCACTGAATGTTTGGCTTGGCAGAAGATTTCTATTGGCTGACCAATATGGGAGAGGCAGGCAGGGGGCAGAACATGTTGTTCAGCAGCCAGTGACTGGACTGTGGCTATTGCAGCATCTCCACGGGAACATGTGCCAATTGCATGTATACAAGTTGCTGTTATTATTTTGTCTGGGTTAGGGAATACATGTGACAGGAAAGTCTGTTAAAATAATTCAATTTTCAAAGTTTACCGTATATGACTAAGAGGAGTAGGTTAATTTAGGTTGACATATTCATCAGGATGCAGCCAGGTTTCAGTTGAAAACAGAAATCAATAATATGATCAGTTCATTTACAAGGGCAGCCTTGGATGACAGTGGTCTAACATTTCATAGTCCACATTTTATGGATATGTTCATTTTATGGATATGTCCACTTATCGCACATGTGGATTTCCTCTTGTGTTTATTTTAATTTTCCCCAACAAGGATTGCATGAAATCCCCTCTCATATTGTTTCTGATTGTGGGCTACAAATCTTCTCCCAAATATGGCAGGCTTTTTGTCAGGTTTTGGGTGCTTCTTTCAGCCTCTCTGAAACGGTACCACCCCCATACAATGGGCAAGCTGAGAAAGCCAATTGGGACCTGGGGAAATCACTCCACTGTGTCACTAGTCGGCAACCTTCCTCCAAGAGCTGTTGTCTTCCCTGGGTCGAATACGCCCTAAATTAACTTACCAACCTCACTACAGGTATGACCCCTTTAAATTTCTTTGGGCAATAGGTCAGAAGCTGTACATTTACAAGAGGAGTCCTGTAAACTTGCCACTCAATACACTGTCCAATACAAAATCAACTCTGTGATCAAACTTTCAGTTATGCAGTTAAAATGCCCAGTCTACTCTCGTCTGTTCCATGTACTCACCACCTAATCCCACTCCCAGGGATGGACAGAAAGGCAATGGATGCCACGTGTACACTACACATCAACAAAATGACAGAGAGATAGATAGATTAGAGAGAGAGAGAGAGAGAGAGAATTAAGGCACTCTATAACTGGTTGTTAGCATAAGTAGATTAAGTAATTTAATGATAGAACAGAACAGAACAGAACAGAACAGAACAGAACAGAACAGAATAGAATAGAATAGAATAGAATAATTAATATAATGGTTGTAATGGTGCGCTGAATGAGATGGTGAATCCGTGTCCTGGAGCTCCGGAGCATGTTCCACGATCAGCTGCCACCACCAAGAGAAGGATGATGTCTAAATGTCCCCTGCCTATGGCAGCATAACTAAGAGCTGATCAAAGATGGACCTCGACCAGCCCTAACTATAAGCTTTGCCAAAAAGGAAAGTTTTAAGTCTGCTCTTAAATTCGGAGGGGGTGTCCACCTCCCTTACTGAAAATGAGAGATGATTCCAAAGCAGAGGATGTTGATAGCTCCTTGATAGCTCGCTCCTCCTCTGCTCTTTGGAATTGTAAGTAAACCTGCATTCTGAGAGCAAAGTGCTCTGGTAGGATGATATGGGATTATTACATTTTGTAGTTATGTTGGTGCCATACCATTTAGAGCTTTGTATGTAAGCAGGATGATTTCAGTTCTAAATTTCACAGCGAGCCAGTGCAGTGAAGCTAATATGAGGTAGATACGATCACTTCTCCTGGTTCTTGTCAATGTATGTGCAGCAGCATTTTGAACAAGCTGCAGGCTCTTTAAGTACTTACTGCTGCAGCCTGATAGTAATGAGTTACAGTAGTCGAATCTGGACATGACAAAGGCATGGATTAATTTTTTGGTATCTTTAAGAGACGGGATATGTCTGATTGAGGTGAAAAAAGGGAGTCTTTGAAGTCTGTTTTATGTGAGAATCAAGTGATAAATAAGAATCCTGGCAGTTTCACTGGGAGCAAGGACAATGCCATCTAGACTGGCTATATCATTCAATAATGACTCTCTAAGGTGTTTAAGGCCTGGTTTCATTTTTAATGTACAGCTGAATATTGTCTGCATAAAAATGTCAATAAAAACATCAATAACAATGGGCCAAGCACGGACCTCTGAGGAACTCCATAGTTCTCTGGTTACCATCAACAAAACCATGTTGCCCAGCAAATTCATGTGGCCCCTAACCATGTATGACATCACTCTCACAACAGTTGAACAGATGGAAAGGAAAGTTAGCTCCAATGTGAATAAGTGGTTAGGTGCACCCTGATGTCTGAGCAGTATAGCCCTGAACGGCAAAGGGCTACTCCAACTCCCTCTCACTAGCATCACAGAGTACAAATGCACCAAAGTGAGACTTGAGATGACCTTAGCAGAGAGTCAAAAGACTCTGTGATTCGAGCTGCTGCCCCAAACATGTTGAGAGGAAGGAAGGGGACACCAAAGAATGCTGTCCAGCAGGCAAGAGTGACATCATGGGTCAAGTCCAACATGGAGGAATTGGTTTTGGATTGGGTGAGAGACGACTGAGAGACTGGGGTAAAGCAGCCTCAAAAGAATGGAGGAAGCTGGTTGTTTCAGAAATCCAGAGAGTCCACCAAAAGAGTGTCGCAGACCAAACAGGGCCAGTGAATGAGTCCACTTGACAACCCTAGTGATGTGTTTAGTCCAGCTTTCCTCAACAACAACAAAGCGCTGAAGTCTTCCACAACTACGTATGCGGCCACACATAAGCATGGATCAGGGAGGAGTATGCCCCTATTGTGCGTCCTGTGTACTATGAATCACCTGTGTGTGTTGTGACAACTTATCATTAATTTGTACAAATTGATGTCTGTTCGATAAATAAGAGTTAAACCAATTTATGGCAATTCCTTTTATAATATATAAACATATATATTATAATATAAAACATATATAAGTGTTCAAGCCTCTGAAGAAGGATGTGGTGGTCAACAGAATCAAAAGGTGCACTAAGATCTGGGAGAACCAGGACAGAGACAGCTCCTTTATCTGAAGACATGAATAGATCATTTGACACTTTTGCAAAAGCAGTGCCCAATGGTTCCCAAACTTTCTCTGCTGGGCACTGCTTTGGTTGAAAATTTTTGCACCCCTCACCCTGACCCCTAACCCTAACTCTAACCCTAACCGTCATCCATTTCATCTACTCATCACCTAACCAGCTCTACCCCTAACCCCTAACCTTAACCATCGTCCGTTTCATTTACTCTATCACCTACTGTGTAAACTGTCTGACACAGACATCCACTGATTTCTAGATTGTTTTTGCCTCCTCAGTGGTATCCATCAGCCAGCATCTCATGACGTGTGACTTCAAGTGTTCACAATCCTATTTTCTTACTTATAAAGAAATGTTGACCACTTACCCCCCCTCTGACTGCTTTTGGGTCCAAAACAAAACCAGATTGTAACCGGTTGGATGTGACCTATGACCCTGCAGGCCTACTTCTTTCAGAGATTTTATCTCACCAGTGACAAAGCAGAGAGCCTCCCTGATGCTCTGAGAAGTGTGCTGCAGCCAGTCCAAAGCACTGCTCGGGAACAGAATTGATGAGAACCAGGACAAGAGATCATATCTCCCCCATGTTAGCTGCATTGGCTTTCCCTTCCTATATTATAAAGATCTATATGTTATGGCACCAACATACCGGGAAGATCTAATAATCCCATATTATCCTACTAAAGCACTTTGTTTTCTCAGAATGCAGGTTTACTTATGGTTCCAAAAATCTATAAAAGCAGAGGAGGAGCCAGAGCCTTTAGTTATCAAGCTTCTCTGCTGTGGAACCATCTCCCAGCTTCAGTCCAGGGATGGACACCCTCCCTGTGTTTGGCTGCAGTCGGTAAAGACCGAAAAGAGAGCAGACTTTGAACCAAAACAAGTTTCACATCACTCTCCCTCCCTCTCCACTGAAAGAAGAAGAAAGAACACCTTTAATAGTCCCACATGGGGAAATTAATTTCTCCACACATGCATAGTACACAACATACAGTTTGTACGAAACTATTGACATGCACATGCAGAGCAGAAGGCTACACCATAAGGAGCGCCTGGGGAGGAAGTTCAGGGGGTTAAGGCCTTGCTCAAGGGGCCAAGGTGGTGGACAAATGGTGGCGCCTCTCCCGATTTCTGGCCAATCCGGGATGCAAACCGGCAACCTCACGTACCCAGGCTTGTTAGACCTGGTCCGGGATGGTGGCGCGTCACCCGAATTTTCGGCCGAGCTGGGAATCGAACCAGACGACCTCTGGGTCCAAAGCCCGCCTCTAAAGCCTCTTCGCCACCACCTCCCACTGCACTCATGCCCTGCCTCCAAGCCCCACCTGCGCGCAGCACTGAGCGGTAACCAGCAGCATGAGCAGGGGCCGTGTGTGTGTGAGTAGTGATTGACAAATGTACTCCATCAGAAGCTCCTCTGGCCCTGATGTGGCCCACAAACCACCCCATTGCAACCTTGTGACAAAACGGGATGCTGTAATTTCATTCTACGTGACGTAAGCCATCACTAGGTCCACCAAAGTAGGGATGAAAACCAAGAAATGGAAATTTATGAATGTGTGAAAATGATTATACTCGCCTGTTCTTCCTCATTCCAAAAATTCTACTGGGTACACATCTGATGACGTTGGAGTGGTTTTCTGAGTAACTGTATCCTCAAGTCTGTCCAGTCTGCCTCCTCTGACTCCATCAACAAAGCATTTCTGATATCTGTAGGTGATATCCTAATCTGTAGAAGATCAGGATATCTCCTTCAAATGTTTTTCACACCATTCTCACCAAAGATTCTGTGTTGTGTGATATTCCCAGGAAATCAGCAGATTCTGAAATACATATCAGTGCAGTGTGTCTACTACAACAATTCTGCCACATTTCAAGTCCGTGAGATTACTTTTTTCTACACCAGAGTCTGATCTGTACCTATGGGACGTTATGTTTCGTGATGTTATACAAATGGCTGAAAAACAACATTACTAAGCAGGTGTTAAGGTGGGCCTAATAAAGTTTCTGTCTAACACCAGTACCTTTGAGAGTGAGGAAGTGGTAAATGCTGACTTTGCATGCTTATGAGACATTAGTGATTATCTTAAGAATAACTTAGACAGAGACTAGCAGTTACTGGCTTCCTAATTACAGTAAAAGGCCTCTCCATAATATTATTTCCATATGAATAATTCAATTGCATTGACTTATTTGACACAGATTATTTTCCTCAGTCTGCAGCCCTTCTGGGCCTGTGTTTTTCTTCAACGAAATCTGCTCAGCCCTTAACATTCTTATTATTTGTTGGGGTCTTTTACAATCAAAATTGTTGCTTTGATTACTTTCCAGGGATTAGGGAAATTTTTCCAGAAGACTGTAATATCCGTGGTATAGTTTAACCTCCTTTTAATCAATGGGGAAAAGGAACAATCAGTTACTTCAGTGAGAGGGGGGAGCTGGTTTCCCCCAAGCCAAAGTGTACAGCTTATTTATCCAGCAGCTCAGACTTCCCTGGTTTATTTTATCTGACTGAGTGAAATTCTAGTATCGGGCCAAAGTTTTAGTGCATGGCGGGACTCATTAGGCCCCTTACTGGTGGTGAGGGGGCAAAAAGACCTACCAGCGTTTTTGGTAGAAATGTTCAGACTCCTGGATTTGGTTAATTTTAAGAACAGGCAAATGCTTTAGTGAGCGACATTGCTGAAAATTACATACTGACACTATGTAATGAGTTTCAGTAATATTAATCTTCTTTAATGTTATCACACAGATAATGGTTTTATGGTTTTGTCTTTTTTGTATTTTACCAGTCATTAACTACTTAACTACGATTGGCTGAACAATGACAATCATGCTCTGAGGAAATATAGTTAGCTGTCGTTATATGTTTTTTCAGACTTTCAAACCAGATTTGTGGAACAACTAAGCCCGGCGTTTGTCATGTAAATAAAAAGCGTGTAGCTAGATAAATGGATGCTTAAAACCCTGTAAGACCCACTGTTGCAGAATTACAACAATTTTTGCATCCCCCCAAAAAACTTTTTCTTTTCTTTTTTTTTTTGGTTCAACCACATTAACATACTCATTTGGTCCTATTGTTCAGTCTCAGAATGCTATTGGGTCATAATACAAATTTGTGGCAGAAATGTTGAAGATTTAACACATATGGTGTTATGTTCTGATTTTGATTATTATAAAAACAAGCAGAACATGACACAAAAGGCATACTAATGACATGCAAACAACTAACCATAATTATATATTAGGAACTAATGAACAAGTAAACCCAAAAGATACTGACAAATCAAATGCACACAATATGCACAAAGTGAACACTACATTGAAAGCTGAAGAGAGATGGTACAGGAGAGAGCAATGTGGACAGTGTGGGTCCGCGGCAGGAGAAATTGTAGAAAATAGTTTTCTATACAGAGGTAGAAGCTGCCAAAATCCCACTTTAATGTTTTTTATTTCAACAGAGCTATTGTTTTTGCTTGTCCTCCCTTAATGCATATGCTATGAGGAGGTGAAGACTGTAGACCCTTGCACAGACACAAGCAAATTGCACCTCCCATCTTCTGTCAGGTACCTATAATGTAGGATGTGTTTAGTGTCATATTTGTGTATCAAAAACTGTGCAAAACCCTGAGTACATCTGATTTTCAGTATACATGTGCTGCCAATGACTCAGCAGGTGTTGAAACAGAGAGTATAACCAGAGTACATCCAAAGATTTTACCCGCTGATTAAAAAAAAAAATGCCAGTATACACAATTTTACTCCAGTAACAATATAGTCTTTATTTTCTCAGTTTTTTTTCAGTGGGGCTGGTTTGATTAAGTTTTGCTCTTTCTTCAAGTCTTTGTTTTAGCTGCTGATTGCAGGAGTCTTTGCAGTGTTGATGAGCTCAGGGTCCCACATCCTGATTGGTATCAAAGCTGTGGAGTTGAACCACAAACACACATAGTGGGTTGGTGGGGTGAGGCCATTTGGGCCATCTAGCTTTCAATGAGCGATGCACATGTACTGGCACTGTAACCTTTGACTGCCATTTAAAAATAAATAGAATAGAACAAAAGCAGATGAATAATGATGAGGCACTGTTGTTATTTTTAATTTTCTTTAGTTTCTTCACATGAATGCATCGAACTGTTATTAGCTAATTTCTCTGTACTCTCCAACCTTAACATTTACTGGTAAGCCTCTGATCTGAATTAGCAAAGTGTTAAATAAAAATGTGTGATCTCGTTGATTAGCCACCAATGTGGTGTCCAGACAACAAGGTGAGCAGCCCCCCTTCTCTTTGCTTTTATGTGCACTCAGGGAATGCACTGCATATAAAACATATTCAACAAAGGTACAAAGAGTAAACAAGCATCCAAAGTGTGTTTAATTGCACTGGCTATGATAGTGAATTATCATTTGACCTTCCAGAGTCTGCTTGAAGAAAAAACTGAAGAATGAAAAAAAGCTTGTGTTGTTGATTGTATATTTTACACTTTGCCTGCTGAGTCTGTTAATGGGAGGTAAATGGTTGCTAACAAAGTGCTAAAACAACTTTTCTAAGGGATAAAATCTTGTTGTCAAAAAGGTTTGTAATGAATAAAGTTGTGATGTTCAAGAACCATCACTTCTCCATAGACCCCCTTGGAACCTTTTAGATTCTTTTGCTGGTTGCCTTTGTTCAAAATCCATTCCCACCTGGCAGCTCGTTTGAGGAAAGCTGTTAAACCTACAGTTCACTAGTTGCTAAAGAGCAGGCAGACAGTTGTGTGACACCAACACCTACCAGGGCACTAGGTGTCCCTATGCTGCTGCATCTGTGTGTGTGTCAGGGGCTAGATGAGGGTTAATTAGCAGATGAGCTACACATGGGACTAGTGAGCTCTCTGATTAACTAAACCCTCCTGTAGTTACTGCCACTCTCTCTGCAGGGAGATTCCCTCATGCTGGCAGACCCGATAACCCTTGTGGCTGACTTCTTATTTGTTATTGATTAATCAATTTATGTGTCTTTGGGTGAATAAATTATCAATCAATCAACCAACCAATCAACCAATCAATCAATCAATCAATCAATCAATCAATCAATCAATCAATCAATCAATCAATCAATCAATCAATCAATAACATTTTATTTGTATAGCCCATATTCACAAAGGTTGAAGAAAAACTGCCAAAAAAATCCTTTTAACAGGGGGAAAAAACAGGGGAGAGACACGTGAAGGATCCCTGTCAAAATAATGAGAGAGAGAGAGAGAGAGAAGGCTGAGAGCTAAAGCATAGTATAACTGGTTGTTATAGCAAACTTATACAAATAGATTAAGTATATAATATAATATAATATAATATAATATAATATAATATAATATAATATAATATAATATAATATAACATGGTTTTGCAACTATGGAGAACAAGGACTCTGGAGACAGACATGGATGTAATGCAGACACTTTTACTTTTGCTGAAATCACTAACTGGCTGATGTTGCCTCCTGTTTTAAATACGTCATTGCCCCCACGTTAGTTAGTAGTTAGTTCTGTGTATTCTTCTTTTTCCTGTTTTATTTTGAAAGTTCAATTCCTCATGCATCTTTGTTGTTTAGTTTCTCTCATGTGTCGCCTAAGTCTGATTGGTTGCACCTGTGCACCTGTCCTATTACCCCTGTCTCTATAGTGTCTCATGCTGTGTCTGAAATGGCTCACTCGTTCCCTACTCCCTACTCCATACATAGGGAAATAAATGTAGTGGACTATATAGTGAGCTCAACAGAAAAATCTTTCGGACACTATAGTACACTATTCTCAGCGCCGGGAATTACGTCATCGCTGTCGCACAATTAAAACGTGCCACATTATTGCGGTCTCACAAAATACTTGTTTGTTTTCCACTGCACTTTTATTAAATTAGAGGCTTTTGATTACTATTCTGTAAATTATCTTTTTATTTTTGTATTTTGTTATATTTTATAATATTTATGTATATTTTCCTCCCGTCTGTATGCCATTTCCCCGATGGGATATCCGGTTAGTGACCATCGGATGTTCACTACATTTGGCGGTGAATTGTGGGATATATTGAGTGCACTATATAGTGGACATGCTATGATCCCTAAGCATTCAGACACCACTACAAAATGGCAGGGTCACTATATAGTGCACTATATAGGGGTTAGGGAGCGATTTCGGACACAGCCTCGGTCTCGCTCTGGTCTTTGCCAGGTCATGTGTTCATCTGTATATGAGTCTGTTCTGCTCATTCTACTCAGTTGGTTATGCATTGCTTTGGATGTATGTTTATCTTTCGGCAACTGCTGTGAGCTATTAAAAGTTTGACAATACATCATCATTCTGGCTTGTTTCATGATCGTCCGGTTTTGGAATGGAGCTGTGAGGCATGTGTGTGTGTTAATTCTGTTCCTTCACAATGATAATACACCAGTCAGCCACAACATTACAAGTTTTATCTGATTTTAATATTGTGGTAGATCATTGTGCATCACGAATGTGATTTTAAATATAACATTTCTAGTTTCACATTCTTTACATTGCATAACATTACATAAACTGTGAATGGCTCATTGATTCTTTCAGTCAGTTTTGTTCTGAAGGCTTTGTTCACTTTACCTGCAGAAAATGTAGTTTTGGACTAAAGGGCACGATAACACTGACACCACATGCAGTTCCACTCTTTGTAGTGATGGGTGGACATTAAAAAGGTGAGAGCGTATTACAGATAGAGATCAGTCTTTTTGTCCAGGCTTTAAGTACACAGTTGGACGAAAAAACAAAGTGCCAAACAATAGACGAGTGTCAACTCAATACTTTATGACTCACAGACAGAGCAGCAGCAGGTGCCCATTGCCACAGTAACAACTGTGAAAAATTCAATTCCCCCTGCTTTTCCCATTCAAACTGCAGTGGATTTAGACTCTAAGCGTCACACCCGGCTACCTGCTGGTCCTATCCAACTCTCTCACAGGACCCAACATACAGGAGCTATTCATACGGTGGCCATTCTTATTGCCTGACTTATGCCCATGCTGCCATTTTAGAGACATCTGCTCAGCATCCAGCAAATCTTTTTAAACTGCCTCTCCATTACTTCTCTCCAGTGAGAGGTTTTTCTCCTCTGTCTCTTTTATTTAAAACTAATCAGAATGACATGTCTCACCTTTTTCATCCCCCTTTTGTGCCACACTTTATATTCTGGCATCAGCCGTGGGAAGCAAAATGATACTGACCTGTGTGTTTACATTAGTGCGGTGTCTCCTCCCTACTGTGGTATTGATGTGGTATTATGGGGCCTGGGAATCAGAGGGCACAGGGAGAGACAGACAGAAGAGCGAGAGGCTAAACTGATGAGTGCTTAACAGAGCCTGAGGTTTGTCCCCCTCTGAGCTTTTATTCTGTCCTACGCCCAATACGACAAAATTGGATAAGAGTAAAAAACAAAATTAAAAATATTATTGTGTGGGGGAGGGGGAGGGGGCGGGATGAGTGTGAGTGTAAGTGTGAGACCAGACTGGGTTTCAAAGACAACAGCATCCCTACTGGTCATTCCCAAAATTAAATGTTACAGTTGATCAAAGGTCGATTTTTTTTTTCGAATACAATGTCCATTGTTCATTTTCACTGTGCAAATACTGTATTTGATTTTTCCTGATAATGATTTTGATATTTTTTATCAAACATTTATTTGAAAAATATTACGTAGAAGCTTATAGAATTGTTGCTATTATTTTTGATGGGTCAGTGGCTTTTTTATGTGTTCTTTTTAATGTACACATTGCTCACAGTAATCGGCTTTTTAGAATAAATTCTAAATGTGCCTAATGATAAATCAGAAACTGTTAAGTGGCTTAGCAGAGACTGTGTACAGGGTGAAGAGGGCATCTTTCTCAGAAATACAGTATTCTACTGATGGGCTTACTGGGTTCAAAGTACAATCATACCATTTTACATGTATATGTGATGTTTCATGTTATTAAGTATTAACACAGGGTCTGTTGTGATGCCTCCATCTGCTCTCTGACTTGCTGGCGTTGAGGATCTGAAATGAATCATAGAAACAGATGGAAAAATACACAGCATTGGCAGGAGAAAGCAGGGGGGGGTGATGAGTGTGAGTGTAAGTGTGAGACCAGACTGGATTTCAAAGACAACAGCATCCCTACTGGTCATTCCCAAAATTAAAATGTTACAGTTGATCAAAGGTCGATTTTTTTTTTTGAATACAATGTCCATTGTTCATTTTCACTGTGCAAATACTGTATTTGATTTTTCCTGATAATGATTTTGATATTTTTTATCAAACATTTATTTGAAAAATATTACGTAGAAGCTTATAGAATTGTTGCTATTATTTTTGATGGGTCAGTGGCTTTTTTATGTGTTCTTTTTAATGTACACATTGCTCACAGTAATCGGCTTTTTAGAATAAATTCTAAATGTGCCTAATGATAAATCAGAAACTGTTAAGTGGCTTAGCAGAGACTGTGTACAGGGTGAAGAGGGCATCTTTCTCAGAAATACAGTATTCTACTGATGGGCTTACTGGGTTCAAAGTACAATCATACCATTTTACATGTATATGTGATGTTTCATGTTATTAAGTATTAACACAGGGTCTGTTGTGATGCCTCCATCTGCTCTCTGACTTGCTGGCGTTGAGGATCTGAAATGAATCATAGAAACAGATGGAAAAATACACAGCATTGGCAGGAGAAAGCATTCAGTCTCTAGTGAGAGGCATGTGTTAAAAATGGAAGGAGTACAGATGCACTCTCAAAACATTTTGTGCCATATAAGTACATCTAATAGCTGCTGAGAGCGCTCAGTTCAAATAGAGTAAATAATGCGTGGGTATAAAAGCTGGCTAAAAATACAGTTGTAGAAATGCTCTAAAAGAATATTTCCATTTGTCTGATTGCACTGATTTATTATTAATACTACGGACACTGTAAACACTGATAGCAGTAGTGGATGCAGCAGGGACACATTTGGACTCTTTACACTCGGATAGATGTAAGAGTTTCTGAACTTGGAAACTGGGACAGGACAAGAAGATAAGAGCAAGAACACAGTTTTACTATTTTATTGATGTTCACCAAATGATTTTATTTGTTTTGTTGTTATTTTTAAAGCTTGCAGAGTGTATAGTTATTAAATAGTCATAGTACAATTATAATAACAACTATAAAAGTTTAACAGTTTCTTAATAATTTCTGGGCATCTCACTAAAACACAAATGAGTCAAAGGTGTTTTTATATTATGTTCTTTGTTCCTGTTTTTAATTATTCCTTTGTTTATCTTGCTGACACATTGAGGTCACAGCCTCTCCTAATTGCACATCCTTTAAACTTTAAAGGATGTGCAAGAGGGCTTTATAATTTAGTCAGATCTTTAAAGTTTAAAGATCTGACTAAATTATAACTAAAGACTACATCTTGTACATGGTGCCAGACTGTTGATTGTTTGTAGCTTTATACATGTGCAGTCTCCAGTCTATAATGTTTCATGTGCAGTGCCCAGAGTGCACACTTTGCGATCACTAAGAACTGAAGGACTGAATTCTTATGTTAAAGGTTGATGATGTAGATTGGCTATCAAACAGTTATAGTTATATTATGGCGACATTTTCATAGCTGTTGTTTTTTCAACAAACATGTACGTATGTAGACCCTAACCATACATTCATGTGCTTTGGCACAGAAGTTCGTATTGTGTGTCTAAATTGAGACTGTGCCTATACTACAAAACTACAAAATGATGTATATATTTTATATTACATTCATTCCACACAGAAAGATCCCCCGAACCGAGATTCGAACCAGGGACCTTCTTGCTGTGAGGCACGAGCGCTACCCACTGCGCCACCGTGCTGCCCTATATTACATTCATGTAACATAAAAAAAAACAGAGGACTTCTGTAGCCAGGTGACCAGTTGTAAAAGCTTTAGGAAGATTTATCCCACAACACTACTATAATTTCTTGCACGCTGTCCCTGCTGTTGACCACAACATTGCCCATAGGCTCCATTTGAGGGTCAGAGTGTTGGGATTATCTGGAAGAAAAAAAATGAAGAGGGAAAAACTGGCCCCCACCACCGTCTCCCTTCTCACCAACAGCCTCCACCCATGAACTTGTGCCAGCTGTTGCTTTGTGCTAAACCCTGCTCAAGAGAAACAGACCTAAAAAGCCTGGAAAGAGCACAGTTCCTCTGTGAGGTTATGGCGCCACCACTGACTCTGGCTGTGGCTGAGAGTGCAGTGGTTTGGCATCGTTGAACTGGACACAAGAGCACAAGTGTACTTTCAAATATAAGTGACAAAATGAGGCCATGAAGGATTCACACACTAGTCACTATTCACACACAGTGAATAGCTGACAGACAACTTAATTTTCTCTCATTTCATCCACAACACTGAAGCGAATCGTTTTAAATGTTCACAAAATTGAGAGAGAAGAGTTTTTGTTAATGATAAAGATAAGATTTTGTAAAATTTGTTGCATTGCAATTCTGTTTTTTAAAATAACAAATAGTAATATTATAAATAAATAATAAGAGTAATAAGAAAAAATCTACTGACATTGTTGCTGCAATAATAAATGTTCCTTTATTCTCAGCTTTCTATTATAATGGACATATAGTGAAGAAATAGTGAGATGAGAAAGGAGAAAGACAAAAAGAAATGAAAGCATTACATCCATTTGTAAGAGTGAACAGTGTTTGAGGATGCCCAGACAGCTGAGGGGGCAAAAGCTGTGAGACTAACAATCAAAAAACATGAACAATTTGGGGGGTGAGGAATAGACCCATGGGGCAGAAACATCACAGGTTCAAGTAGAGGTTAGTGTGGCAAGAGGGGGGCTGTTAAAAGGGTCTGTTGATTTGGACATGAGGTCAGGAGGTCTTTAAGATAAGTTTTTATTTTAATGGTAGAAACCATTAACATTTTATTGGTATAAACTACATTATTTATTAAACCAGGAAGACAAAACTGTACAAATTTGACAGTAAAAAAAACAGCAGTCCACAATGAATCCCCCTGATTCCCAGACCTCTCATCTCCATGACCCTGGTAGTGAGACATAACACATATTATGAGATAATAATAAGAAACCTATGATAATCAGTTATTCTCAGTGCAGCGATGGCAACTCAAACATAGCTTCAATAATATTCCAAATATAGAGCACTAGCCTTGTCCAATCACATTGCCAGATCTGCACAGCTCCCACAGTTACAAGTGGGTTCATCTGAAGTTCATATCGCTGGCCATGGTAGATAATCTACTGAATGTGACGGCACAGTGTCAACCACATGACTACACAACTATAACTATTTATTTTACTTCTGATCCTATAGCAATTGCATACATGTTGGGATGAAGGTCATGATGAGTCTTTCAAATCCTTTTCTTACCTACTTCACTGTGTTTTATACTTATTCCACTCCACAATGTTTATGCCTCTCCAAACACACTACATTTCAGTTATGAGCCAACGCAAACACAAACCCAGTTTCTGAAATCCCCTGTAGTGTAATCTGTGTTTGCCCTGCTTTCGCTCTTGGTGTTTGACTGGGACACTGCTGCGATCATCAGGGCTGAGCGTGAGTCCCACACGTCAAATCAGGCCCATCAATCAGGACACAGCTCTACATTAGATGCTACTGATTAGCCAACTAGGGACTACTTTCTTTTCATAATAATCCCACCACCGCCTCTTGATGTAAAAACATGTGAAGTGACAGCAGGACAGGGGACGTGTGCCTGTCTGTCTCATCTGAAACCTGTCCTGCTTTCGTGGCATCTCCCCTGAGTGCATTAAAGGTGTATTACCTCAGAGGCCACTGCCCCACCTCTGAAACAGGCCGTGAGCACATCACCCACTAGTTTTGTTAAACAAGACTGGCAGAGCAATATTATTAAAAGTAATGAGTAAAGGCCTGTTATAAAGGTATCATTTTATTGTATGGTACTGTACAGAATAAATGTTGTTAACATTGTTATCAACAATATACATGTCAAAGCAATTTAACCACATATTTATACATACTTTTGTAGTTTAATTTGTAGTTTAAATTTTTTAATTTAACAATACCACATATTATATCATGTGATGATGTTTTGTATGCTTTCTGTCATTTTTTTCCTGCCAACTGTCACAATGGAACTGTCAAATAAATTAAAAGACTATACAACTATAACAAAATAAGTTAACAATGAACAAGATAAAGTAAACTGGACATGCTTGATGGTAAAAGTCCACACATATGTCAGTATAAAGCCAATCCTGCTTGAGCAGAAGATGAGGATGCCTTAAAATGCCAAAAAAAACACTTCTTGGTTCATACAGGGCTGTAAACTGATCAACCACAGCAAGAAAACCAGGTATCTCTCTATTGTTGTCAATGTATGTGGCAGCTGGTTAGTTTTATTAATTCTGTGATTCTTAGTGAACTCTTCCCAAAGAGGCTACAAATACAAAACATAAAAAACTGTCACTTGTCTTTTAAAGCTGATTGTAATTTGGTGATTACATTTAATATTAAAATGTTACATGAAATATCAAAACTATAGTGCTCTTAAACATGTTTGCATTATATCCTGCTGTGCTTCCTCATTCTAAAGCAAGCATGAACATCAAAATTTTAAATTAAATCTAAACCAAAAATGAAATCTAAACTAATCTAAAAAAAAAAAATATTAAATTTTGACAGTAAGAACAATTTCAAACAGTGACACTATACTACACATAAGTGTGTAATTCAGAATACTACAAGACAATGTAATTCATGAAGAAGTTACCATGGAAGCTGACTTTACCATCAATTAAACACCACAGACACTATAAGCATAAAAGGTAGTCCTGTACGTGTATTGTATAGATCCTTTAACAGATGCTATGTCTAAAGCAACACAGAAAAGCAATTACACCTTTGCAAAGAGTATAACTTCATAAATGTGATATCCACATATGTCCAAAATCAAGATCAAGTTTGTGATCAGCAAACTATAACCCCACTGACCACATTATACATACAACCCAGGAGACTCCTGTCTCTGTCAATCCCAGCAGATATGGAAGTAATTTAGTTTTGATTAGGCCACCAAGGTATTCAATATAGCAAGCTGCGCTTCAGTGGCTAAACTCAATACAGTTCAATCAAGGGCCTGTGTGATATTTCAGTAATGATCTGGGCCAAAGGGACTGATTGAACGTCCATTGTCTTCATTTCTAAGCACCCTCATCATATCTGTATCAAAGAGCCTGTCACAGAGCTTACCACAGCACCATGCTGTTATGTAGGTTAGCCCCACAAAACACTTTAATCCCCAAGCGGAAATAAATAAATAACGTGTTCAGGGAGAGGTGAGTGCTCGGTCAGCACGTCTGCACAGTCAGATCCAACAGCAGCCATTAGGCTTCTACTGATTTAATGTGGACTAAGTGTGCCGTCTACTGTACAAACTGAGCACCAGAGAAAAACCGCTAGCTGATCCCATGCTCTGCCACATATACTGTTATATGCATGTATGCAGCATGACAACACATCCAGTCATTCTATCAGTCACACTAATTGACACTGTCATTGATAATCAATGACATGTTGCGTCTCTACTTCAAACGTGAAAATGTAGAAAATCTGACTAATTTGTATTTTGCATGTAAATGCAAATGCATGTAAATGTAGGTCGTAATTTGTACACTAATTTATCCACTAATGGAAAAAATGCTAACCTAAGCTCATAATACAAACCATTTCTCTCTAAGGTTCACTTCTTAAATATATTTTAAATACATTAAGACAACTTGATTTACACACTAAAAAAAAATTGATAAAAATAACTTGCAAAGATTAAATTATAACACAATTAAGTCAGAAACATGTAATATTTGTTTGTTTTTTATATAATGTTTGGTAAAGGTGCTGTTTTTTTCTATTAAATAAGACAAAAAAACCTAATAATAAATAATAATAAAACTTATTTTAATTCTGTTTACTTATTTTTTAAAAAAATCAAGCATAATTCTGAAGGTATGTCAACCTTGAATTCGATGTAGTTTAACTGTAAGATGAAATACTAAAATTTTATTTTATGGATATCTAACATTTTAGTTTGTTTTTCTTTTGAAATTGTTACAAAAAACAATTTTGAAATGCATATAAACTGTTTTTCAGTTGAACTTCATTTATTTATTTTGTTTTTTAAAAAATTAAATTACAACCTGAGTTAAAAATTATTACATTTTTGGTATTAACTGTTGGGTTGTTATTTATTTATTTTATCTGGGTTGTTCTTTTTATATTTTTTTCACTATAAAATGAATATGTTTTCCACATGGGTAAAGAAAATATACAGTTCAACTCTTGGTACAGAGACATTCTGATGTAAGAAGTGCAAAATAAATAAATAAATTAACAAATAAATTCATCAATTCCCGTCATATGTCCTTCTTGCTTTGATGATGTTTTTATGTAATAGTGAGTTTATGTTAACTTAAACTTCAGAATTTTCTAAATGACTTTACCAAATGTGAGCGCAGGTGTTAAATTATATAGGCATGAGAACTTTTAACAATCAGGATTGTGTGAGGATTGACTGGATAAAAGCCAATGGCTGTGTGGTTTTTTTTAAACACTACATTTCACTCTCAGTTCTCCTTAAAAAAAATCACTCTCTGCTCACTAGGGAAAACAATTATCCAAAGCAAATTAAAGGAATAGGAGGCGTTCACCTGTTGAATCTTTCCTCTGAACAAGGTTAAGTGCTTGAGGCTGTCATTGTATAAAGTGTGAACTTTCCTTCATGAAAGGCCAGGACATGGAAAAGCACTGGAGGGCACTTTGTCAGAGAAAATACTACTCCAGGCCTGTGGTTGAAGTGTGGACTTTAAAGGCGTGATGGAAAATGACAGAACAGTTCTCTATGGCAATTGGCAACTGAAATGTCATATACATTTGGCACACTTACATTTTTCCACATTGTAAAGCTTCCAAACCCACCACTGTAACAGTGCTACAAAAATATGATTTTCTACGTTGCCTCATTTTTCTTTTGCACACAACTTTTCCCATTCTCTGAATTTTTCTTGCTTTCTTTCTGAGTGAATTCTCAGAGACCGCTGCTCTGACTCAAAGACAGGGAGACGCGTTAAATGCTGAATAATGTCTGTGCCTCCATTACGCTGAATGCAACCTACATTCAATTTGTGCTTTAGTTTCTTTTATACTACATACACACTGTTTATGGATGTAAAAGAAATATCACAAACTTAAAGTAATAAAAACAATCACAGTAAAAACAAAGTTAATGGGCTCTGAAAAAATAAAGGCCTTTGTTTGTTTGTCGTTTAAGAAAATAATGTGTATTTCAACCTAAGTGACTTGATCACATAAATATATTATAATTTGGTGGATAGTATGATCTAATAACACTGCAAGGGTGACCTTAAATGAAAAAAATCTTAACCCTTCATCTGAGTACAATTAAAAACAAATAGGCTTCTATTCACTGTGCTTTCATGGGCATAATAGTTAATAATAATTTAAAGAAAATCAGTCACTCAGACTGAAATGCATTATTTAAAAAAAAACATAATTTTGCGTGACTGTGAGAGGATTTGTCATCAGAGAAAAACATTAAAGATTTTTTTTGCTATAACTAAAAATATTTCAGACTAAAGTACAGCTAATATCTTAAAGTTTTATCATTTTTAATATTGTGCTGCATTTTGTAATTTAGATAAGACTTTAACTCCAATTCACCATCACATGTCATTTGTCTGTATTAGTTATTTACTTAAGTTCACATTTTTAGAAGCTCTGAATAAACAAGGCCAATCGTGTGCACTGACCCCCCTGAGACACAAGTGAACAAATCACAGCTTTACCTGCTTATAGAGAAAGTATAAGGGACGATGAGGGGTAGATGGGGTGCATGTCCATAATAGTATGGCCAATGGCTGAAGACCCACTGGCACATGATGGCCTACTTACACTGTGACTGAACTTGCAAAAATAGCATTGCCTTTTAGGTCCTCCTGTCCTCCATGTGTCAGACGTACAGTTGAGTGTGTGTTAGTAAATTATAACTCACACTGTACAATGAAAAGAGCCTGCTAACCAAGGGGACGGTGTATGTTCCAGGCTATGTGAACCTAGCCACGTTGAAACACAACAGTGTGGAGTCATATAGGTATGGCTGTAATTTGTGCTCTAGCCTGATGATAATTACCAGCTTGGCTCTTCAGGATGCTCACCCTGTGCACATATCCTGCTTTGCTGGAGGGAAACAACCATTGTTTCTCCACACAGTTTGACACAATCTTTTATCAACTGCTGATCTTCTGAGCAAACAATGAAAAAATAGGTCCGTGGTTGCAGCTAATGATGGTGAATTTTGTATATGCTTGAGAAAATAATGTGTCAAACAACCAAGGGTGTGAGTTACAGTCACTACATCTAGGCGGAGATTTTGGACAACATCACAAGTCTTTATAATGTCACTGCACTGCAACATTTATAAATAATCATGGCACATGGTGCAATAAATATACATTTTATGCTAAGTTTATGTGGAGTCAGTTATATTTGAGTATAGATGAGCACAGTGCTGCTGGCTGAAGTGTTAATGTAAAATCACTGTTTACTGAGAGTCAAGGGAACAACAGCATTATCTATTCGCAGTCAAATATGTGTGTGTGTGTGTGTGTGTGTGTGTGTGTGTGTGTGTGTGTGTGCGTGTGTGTGTGTGTGTGTGTGCAGTCCTAATGTGACTGAACTTTTGACCTGGATGAAGTGGAGCTGCAGTTTGAACAAAAGATTTCTACCACTTAACTTAATCTGCCTTTTTAAAAAATGTGAGTCTTCCTTCCATAGTAATTTCACTTTTACGTCTATAAATAAAAACTCCAAAACATGAAGTGAAACAGGGCAGCAGAGTGTGGAGATGATAAAAGATTAAGTTACAGAGCTGAGTTACAGCAGAGTTCTAAATGGCTTTTTTTTTTCTTTTTATAATTTGACTGAATTCTCTCCATCTCCAGTGCTGCCTGCTCTGCCACAACAGAAAGAGGCTGATACTTCTCCTTGGTTTTTATGGCTCTTCGCGTCAAATCTTTACACCACCACTGACCTCATTTCTGTCTGCAGCTAATCTCCATTTAACAAGGGCTAGCGGCTGCATGTGTACACATGAAACAAGATGGCAGCATACGGTACCTTGAATCTCACCCATGTTTCAGGTCTTTCAGCTCTTCTTCCTCTGAACAAAAAACTTCCCCTGCCTCTGTCAGAAGTGCAGCACCCTGATTTCACTCCATTTGATAACAGGAGGCCAACATGTCTCCGTTCCTCCTTGAAGGTGACTATGGGTAAATTAGCAGAGTCTAGTGGTGCAAACGGACTCAAACGCACAGCAGCTGTATGCTGTTTGGAGTGCTACATCATGCCCTTGCTCTCTCTGCGGCGGGGCTCATAATATCACATTGCATAGCCGGTCTTGACCAAATGTGAAGTTTATCCTCTAGTGAACACAGGCTTTACACTTTCATTAGCTCAAATTCTTCTCAGCAGTGCAAATGCCATGCAATCGGTGCAGGGGGAGGACTGGGGGATGGTGGGCCTTGCAGGCTGAGCCTGATGGGGTGGAGGAATGGGAATGGGAGGAGCTGAGGATTCAGAGATTGCAGAAAGTATAATTCGCCTGAAGGTTCGAGCCATGGAGGACAACAGAAAATAAAACAGGTCTCAGCGAGCACATATTGCTGGTGTCCAAACTTAAACAGACTACAGGCCTTTCTGACTATTCCTTTTACACATTATGACAAATATATATGTTCGAACCATTTGATCCTTTAGTTACACAGCTTTCCTCAGTAAATTAGCCTTTTGACACATATTTTTTTCTACTTACATGTTCATGCTGAACAATGTAATTTCAGCATTAATGAGCTGCGTCATTAAAAACACTGTGCCTTCTTGAAAACCATTTACCTCTGAACTTCAGATGAGATACAAACTCAATGAAACTCACCATTTGACAGCATTGTTTTTTTCTTTAAATCTTCTGCACTTGTTCTCTGACTTGGATGTAGTTTGCAGGAGGAAATGAATCAAAAAGAAGAGTGTGATTTGTGGCTCAGTGAATAAGGGTGGGGTTGGGGAGGGGGGTCAGCGGGGTTGGGTCAGAGAGGAATGAAAATTGTTTGTGTCAGTGCGCCCCCTGAGAGATGAAAGCAAATGCTGGCTATGTCTTAAGCTATTAGGGTAAGGAATGGTGTTTGGCCTAACACAACCTCGACCCTCAAATCGTCAACCGCCCCACCCCAATCCGCCAGACATGGACACACAAAAACTCACACAAAGCTGTCCTTCTCACATGAAAGAATCCACTTTCACTCGGGCTCTGTTAAAAGTGCAGTATTTTTGCCTTGCCGTGTTTCCAGTTATTTGCTAGCTGTCGGCGTGAGCTGATCCAACCAGACGCGTACATCTTGGCTGGGCTGTTGAATGACAGTGGAGCACTGTCGTCATCTTGTCATGAAATCTGCAGATTTTTGAAAAACGGGTCTGGACCATGTGTAGGCTTAAGTCGGCCAACAGCGGAAGCTGCTTCCTTTTAAAGTTCTGTATCTTTGAGTTAATTAGTGTAAAGGCAGAGCAGGTTCATGTTGAGGCCAGTGACTGCAGTTTTGAATTGAGCGAAGAAAGTAACATCTTCAGGGCACACTCTGACTTGTCCGCATCATTTTCCTCAAGCAGATCCAGTGAGTGCAGCTGTGCCATTCTTCCAGCACAGTTTTTTTTCTTTTCCTCTAAATATCTCTGTTCATTCACATCACCATCCCATCCCCACCCCCACCCCATCCTTGTCCTGCCAGGTCAGGTTTGGCAGAGACACCCCCTCTTCTGCAATGCGGACACATACGCATAATCCATTGTCAGAAGCGCCTACAGCAGATTTCCTTTTTAAACTAATGGCCATTTATGTGAAACAGACCTGATTACTGCCTGACAGAGGGAATTAGGGCCATAGAGCAAACAACTGTGCTAAGCATCCATGACCTGGCACAACTACTTAGACTGATTTTATTTATACTGCATTCTGTAAACATGCATTTGAAATATGAAAAACAAAAGAAAACAGGAGGAAGTATTGCACAAAACATACTTGAAATTGGCAGTAAGTCATATTGATTAGACTTTTCAGGGATTAGGGATTGCAAATAATTTATCCACTGTGTCATGTGGAAAAAAAAGGCAAATGTATAGTCTAATAAAATTCAGGCCATGTAATATAAATAGATATAGCTTGTTTTCTGATTCCTAAAGGGCTAGAGAGAGTGTTTTCATATTTGTTCCTTCCTTAGCCACTTTTTGCCCATATTAACAGATAAATAAAAGGACATTTTAGATTTCGCTCAAGTCAATTAAAAAAAAAAACTGATGTGTTCTAGGCATTCTTAATTTTAATCATATTTTTTTGTTATAGACTTTTGCATTGCCATATTTTATTAAAAATCTGACAGCTCCTGAGATGTCAGATGTTTAAATATTACTACTTATTATTTACACAATACATTTATTATGTTATTTATTCTTATGTTATTTATTCTTATTCTTACTTATATTCGGCGGTAGAGATATTAAACAAAACGTATACCCAGTCATCGTACACATCTCCCAGTCATGTTTTCTAATTTTACACAGTGATTATTTGCAGCATCTATTAGGAAAAACGAAATATGACTTAGTGGCTGCAAATTCAAAATAATTCAAATTCAAACGATTTAGGTGGTTGTTTCCTCAATGTTTTTTTTTTAAATTGTCCTTTGCAAACTTAAATTAATTAAGTTAAAATTGAATACTTACTCACTTTCATAAATATAAATGCTTTACAGTTTGAACTCAACACAAAGTGTAGATAACTCAATATTAAAAAATAATGTGTTTTTTACATATTTAAATTACACATACTATATATGTGTAATTTAAATATGTAGAAATATTCTGTGGTACATTCAAAAATTCAAAATCCAACTTTTCACCAGCAACACTAATTATTACATAATACCATACATGCAAGCGCAAAAATACACTAAAGGCCCAGTGGCAGGTTTGTTGACAAGCTGTGGAAGCATGTTACTATGCTGCTTTGGGCTGTGATACCTACAGTATAATAGATTTTATTTGTTGTATGAGCAATGTTTCAATGTGTGTATATATGACAATCTTATGCAACAACAATTAGAAAATTAAATAATAATACAATTTTAAATATTAAAAAAACAACTCAGTATCAATTACTTATGGATGGTTTGCTACTAATCTGTGAAATCTACATGTTTAATGCATATATATATATATATATATATATATATATATATATATATATATAATATTTTATGTTATAATATTTGATGTTATATATGTACATATTTTGCTGTGTAACACAAAGGTCCTTGTAACACCTCATTTACCAGCATTGCATGCTAACAATGTTCCTTTAATATATGAAGGTAATTATGTTCTGCTGTGTGCTGATATTATGTGCCAGCACTGCGCCATGACAGAGACGTTTCCAGTCTCATGTCACAGCATTAAAAGTTGCCATGTCACATGAGTAGGTTAGTGTGTACATGCACAGATGGTATTTTTGCTGGTTTTTGGAATGATGGGATGCCTCCAGTGATGGAATTGCTTCACTTTGCAGAGTTGAGATTTGGGTCACATGCTGTCACTTCCCATCCATCAGCTCACTCTGACCTTATTAACATCAGGAGGGAGGAGAGCTTTTCCAGAAAGGCCAAGGAGACAGAGGATATAAAGTGTTGTCATGGGACCAGAAACTGTCCAATCACTGCATGCTGACCTCGGAGATCTGCAGGTGTTGAAGTGGAAAGGATGTGACCTGCAGACGCAAACACAATATTTTGGACTTCCTGGCTTACACACATGAATGCACAGGTAACGGATCTACAGTAAGAGGATGAATATACACTGCATGCATTTGCACACATAAACCCTTGGTACATGCAAACTTATATCACCAAGTCAGCTCACTGACAATATAAGTGCTATAAACCCACTATCTTGAGCAATACCTTTTTATAACGATGATGTACAGTTATAAGAATATGTGCAAGAACAATGCTAACTGCTCAAGTACAGAATTTACTTTCCTTTTCATTTTATAGTTTTTCTTATTCTCTTCTTTTATTTATATATATGTGTGTGTGTGTGTGTGTGTGTGTGTGTGTATGTATATATTATGGCATGCCATTCAGGAAATAAAACCTTTAATATATGGAGTGAAACTCTGAATATATTGAATGAAACTCTGAATATATGGAATGAAACTCTGAATATATGGAATGAAACTCTGCATATATCGAATGAAACTGTTAAGGGTTAGAGTTCGGATCTCAAAAGATTCAGAGGCCAGAGCGAGTAAAGTAACAAAATAAATAATTTAATACCACAGATCAAAAGTACAAACAAAAGCAACTCTAACAGAATGAAAACCAGGATGTGCGTGGTGGCATCTCATCAGGCACAGCTGGCATTACGTGAAGGGATGAGGCGGCAAAACTACAAAAAGAAAAACACACGCGATAAGAATCCAAAATATTCAAGGCAGCAAAAAAACAGATTGAGCACTAACTAAGAGTGGCACGATACTGTGTGGAACGGAATACTTCGGCGTCGAAGTGAAGACAGCAGGCTCCATTTAAAGAGGGCTTGATGACAACGAGAGACCAGCCCTGCCTCCAGCCACACACGCACTGCAGAGAGACCAGCTCCACCTCCAGCCACACACGCCCTGCAGAAAAGGAACAGCAGAGGGAACCAAACACAACAAACCATAGCAGTGCCCCCCCCTCAAGGAAAGCCACCTGGCATTCTACCAGGCTTATCTGGAAAACGAACATAAAAGTCCTTAATTAAAATCAGGGTCTAGAATCAAATTCCGAGAGACCCATGACCTGTCCTCAGGGCCGTACTCCTCCCAGTCCACCAGAAACTGGAAACCCCTTCCGCGTCGTCTGACATCCAGAATTTGGCGTACGGTATATGCAGGGTGGTTGTCGATCAAGCGGGGTGGAGGAGGGGGTTCGGCTGGAGGGGAGAGAGTGCTATTCTTGACAGGTTTGACAAGTGAGACGTGAAACACATGTTGCACTTTGATAGATGGGGGAAGCTTAAGTCTCACTGCCGCTGGATTGATGACTTTCTCAATAACAAAAGGACCGATGAACCTGGGTGCCAGCTTATGAGACACAGCCTGCAACGATAAGTCCTTGGATGAAAGCCACACCTCTTGTCCCTCACGGTACTCAGGAGCTGGGGTCCGATGACGAGCTGTGATGGCCTGATTTCTGACAGTAGTACGGGAAAGAGTGGCACGGGTATCCCGCCAGACTCGATGGGCTCTACGTAGATGATGCTGAATGGAAGGAACAGCAATTCTCTCTCCTGGGACGGAAACAGCGGAGGCTGGTATCCAAGCGCTGCCATGAAAGGTGAGACACCAATGGCGGAGAAGACCAGGGAGTTGTGTGCATACTCCACCCAAGGGAGGTGGACAGACCAGGCGGCTGGATGTTGGTGTGAGACACATCGAAGAGCCGCTTCCAGGTCTTGATTGGCCCGCTCAGTCTGGCCGGTAGTCTATGGGTGGTATTCCTGGCGCAGACTGAGCATGCTGAAACAAAGTCCTTAATGTCTGAGTTCATGGATGGCCACCAAAACCTCTGCTTAATGAAAGCTATAGTTCTGTGCACCCCCGGGTGGCAGACCAGTTTTGACTGGTGTCCCCACTGAAGAACAGGTGTCCTAACCTCCTCTGGAACAAACAGAAGATTGGGGAGACACTCATCTGGGGTTACATGACCCTGTTGAGCCTCCTGGACCACGCGTTCCACCTCCCATTTGGCTGCACCCACTACGCAGGCTGCCGGATGTATGGGTTCCTCCGAGAACCCCTCCCCCTGTGAAGAAAACTGCCGAGAGAGAGTCAGGTTTGACGTTATGGGAGCCGGGTCTGTAAGTGATAGAGAACTGGAAACGGTCCAAGAAAAGAGCCCATCTCACCAGACAAGAGTTTAGCCGCTTAGCTGAACGGAGGTAAGACAAGTTCCTGTGATTCGTCCAAACAATGAATGGATGTGAAGCCCCCTCCAGCCATGTCTCCACTCCTGCAAAGCCAACACCACTGCCAATAATTCTCGGTTTCCCACATCATAATTTTGCTCGGCAGGTGACAGGCGACGAGAGAAGTAGGCACAGGGGTGCATCTTGCCATCAGAAGTGGATCGCTGGGAGAGAACGGCCCCAACCCCCGTATCAGAAGCATCCACTTCAACAATGAATTGTAATTTGGGATCAGGGTGAACTAAAACAGGAGCTTGAACAAACAGAGATTTCAATGAGAAAAAAGTCTTCTCAGCCTCAGGGGACCAACAGAAAGGAATCTTTGCTGAGGTTAGCCAGGTGAGAGGTGTTACTACACGACGATAATTTCTAATGAATCTGCGATAGAAATTCACAAACCCAAGGAAACATTGCAGCTGTTTTCTGTTTGTAGGAGTGGGCCAGTCGACCACTGCCTGAATTTTGGCAGGATTGGACCTCAGCTGACCCTTTTCCACTACAAACCCCAAAAAGTTTACAGATGATTTATGGAACTCACATTTTTTGGCTTTAACAAATAAGTGATTCTGTAAGAGTCTTTGCAATACCAATTTACATGCTGAACATGTTCAGAAAGGGAACTAGGAAAAATAAGAATGTCATCAAGATAGACAAATACAAATCTCCAACATGTCACGTAACACATCGATAGTGAGGTTTTGGAAAACGGCGGGTGCGTTAGTCAGCCCAAAAGGCATAACTAAATATTCAAAATGCCCAATGGGCGTGTTAAAGGCTGTTTTCCATTCACCACCCTTCTTTATACGGACCAAGTGGTAGGCATTTCTTAAGTCCAGCTTAGTGAAAATCTGAGCGTTGCGAAGGGGTGCAAATGCTGAGTCGATTAAGAGCAATGGGTACTTGTTCTTAATGGTAATGTCACTGACTCCACGGAAGTCTATACAAGGGCGGAGTGACTTATCCTTCTTGTCCACGAAGAAAAAACGGAACCTGACGGGGAAGTAGACCAGCCACACACGCCCTGCAGAAAAGGAACAGCAGAGGGAACCAAACACAACACAACAAACCATAACAGACACTCTAAATATATGGAATGAAACCTTGAATATATGGAATGCAAATATAAATGAAAATACGTCACACCTGTCAGGTATATTAGCCATAGCCAAACCCATATACTGCAAAAAGGAAGCTATTATCATCCCTCTTTTAACCGTACAGATAAAAAGAATAACAGTGCTATACATTTATCATTAAATATTCTCATCAAATGTCGAACGTTGCACACAAACGGCACAACTTCACCTCTGAATCAACGTTGTTCGCGGCACACAACGCAGCTAGCATGGAAGCTAACGCAAGTGCAACATTCAAGCACAACAAAACCCACAAGCTCCCAAAGTCACCACAAACTCCAGCACTTTACTTCCTGCTTATCCCTTAAGACACATTAAACATAGAAACATGCCGCAAAACCGATCATGTTCATTTGTCTTACCTGTAAAGGGGAATAATAAATGAGAAACATACAAGATGTTACTTCAGTCACGTCCAATGTTATAGTGGACGAGCGAAAACACTGTTTCCCCTTCTACCGTCTTCGCTCAAACACAAGTAATCGAAAACTGAACACCAGAGGTGATTTGAAGATTAACTTTAATGAAAAAACTTAGAAGAAGTGGCACTTTAGAAAACAATACAAAAACATTAATCAGAGACCTTTTTCCGAAATAAAACATAAGGAATTTGTTATGTTTTAGACACTGATTATCCCTTGTACCTCACTCCATTCTTGCCTGTCAAGAAGACCGAAGTAACAGATAACAGATCACTCAATCGGTGGATTACAATGAATTTCACCTTAATCTGTTTTTTTTCCTTTTTAACCCTTATAATTACTTGTGATGTTTTGTTTTTAACCATGTACTTTCATGAATTAAATCATGATTTTGTTTGCTGTTTTTAAAGCATTTTAACATAAGTTATAAAACATTTTAGCCTTTTTAACAGCACACTTTCTTTGTTTACTATCACAGTAGCACATCACCCAATTTTTTGGCCAAGCTGGGATTCGAATTGGCGCCCTCTGGGTCCAAAGCCTCATGGTCCCAAGCCCGACTCTCAAGCAGCAGAAATTAACTTCCTTTGCAGGGTGTCTGGGCTTAGCTTTAGTTTTCACTTGGCAGCATTCAATGATAAAACCAGGAACCTGACCTTGCTGGAGTGAAAAGCACACTTGTCTGCCTTGTTTGAGTGTCTTGTCATTCTTGTCCACGGGAAAAAACCCTGCTCCAAGCGGTGAGGATTATGGTCGTATTGTACCTGCAGCTAGAGATTTGCGAATTTAGCCCTTCATGTTCAGGTTTAGAGAGGTTTTATAGGCGAGAGGAAGGTAGGGGTGCACCAGGAAGGAGATCAATTGCGCAATCGTAAGGCCTATGGGGGGGTAAGGATAGTGCTTGCTGAAAACCTCTCCCAGGTCATGACACACCTTAGGCACCGAGGAGAGGTCTGGTTCTCAGGGGGATTGGCTCTGGATGGGACATATTTCTTTCTATAGGGGACAAAGCAGACCGAAGACTGTCATGTCTTGTTTCTGTTTTGGTATTATTTCCTGTTTTATTTTGAAACCCTACCCTCCTCACGTTAGGTCGCTTCCCACTTCCCTTCAGGTGTTTCCCATTGTTCTGATTGTCATCACCGCCTTGATTGTTTCCACCTGTTTCCCTTCCTTCAGTTTGTTAAATAGTCTGTTTCCCTTTGTCTTGTGCCAGTGTGTCTTAGTCTGTTGACCGATATCACGAGCATTCTGATTCCAAGCCATAGTCTTTTTCATCGCAATTCGTAAGTCGATATATCTCTTTAAGAGTAATTTTGTTTTGTAATTTTGATAGTATATGTTGCCTTGCCATAGCCATTGTTTTGCATTTGTCAGATTGTTTTTCCTCCCTTATGGAGCGTTTTCTGTTAGTGATTTTGGTTGTACTTTTTATCTTAGATAGGTTTTCTCCCTTTTTGAGCGTTTTTGTAGATTTTGAGTTGATACTTTCATAGTCGCTTTAGAGTATAGAGAGAGAGTTTGTTAAGTTTCATAGTCTTGCTTTTTCACTCTGGAAAAGAGATCTTTGAAAATAAAAGACTGTGAATCAAGTCTCTGCTCCTGGGTCCTCTCTATATATCGGCCTGACAAAGACAAAAAGAACTCCACTGAGAGACTTTCCCCTTGGCTTAATCAATGATGGGATTATGTTTAACTAGCCAAGGATGGACTGAAATCAGTGGAGTTGTAGGAGCTGGAATGACTAAATACTGTTTCCTCGTGGTGGTTTCCAGACAAAACAATGGTAATAGGTTCTGTGATGTGTGTTACATTTGCCAGGGGTCTCCCATCAAGAGCCAGTGCTGTTTGCAGCCTTTCCAGTGGTTTCGGTTTAAAATCTGCCTGCTCAGTCAATAATTGATCCAAAACATTTTGCTCAGCACCTGAGTCCATAAGGACTTGCAGTGGCAAAGTCACAGATTTGCAGCGGCAAAGTCACAGATCTGCAGCATATGGTGGCAGAGATCTGAAGTCTAGTCTTGTTTTCTGGGAGTGTTTTTGGCCCATCAGTACTCCCAGACTTTACCAATGAGCTCACTCTTTTGGGTGAATTGGACAGGTAACCAGGAAATGACCCTTCTCCCCACAGCACAGACACTCACCATCCAGACAACATCGATGGCACTCTTCAGGGGTCAGCCGTGTGCGACCTAACTGCATGGGCTCCTCCCGAGGGAGTAATGCAGGAAGAGGAGCAGGGCTAAGTGGTGGAGGTAGAGCAGACTAGGAAGCTGGGGTTGGAAGAGTAGAACCTCCCTCATGATGTCGAGCTCGAAGGGGATTATCAATGCGATTTGCCAAAGGGTTCATCATGAGTGGTTAATTCATCCTTTAATTATTTATCTCGTCCTTTAAAAAACTGCTCTAAGTGCCTGGTCTGTCAGCTTGGTAGTCAGGGTGGTCAAAAACTTAAAGCTTAAACTCACCCACAACGTCCTCTTAATTAACCTATTCAGTAGAGACCTCTGAAAACATTGGTTCTACTCACTGAAGTGCTCTTCCTCTCATTAATCCACAAATGTAGGGAATTTTAGCTGAGTCAAAAGCAAAAGATGCAGGACATAGTTAAAATACCTAAGTACATTAGAAAAAGAAAGCCACTGCAATGACTAGGCTGACCTAAAAATGGCAGAAATTTGCAGTGAGATTCACATGCCTGGGGTGGAGAGGAGGATGAAGCACTGGCTGAGGCAGAGGCTGAGGGCTGGAGGGAGAGCAGAGCAGAAACCTGAATAGCCAACTGGGCGACTTGTTGAGACAGGGCTTGGTTAGCTTCAAACAGGCGCTGGATGTTCTGGTCATGAAGGCCAATTAGAGCTCCTTGATGGGAGACTGCTCTCTGAATAGTGGAAGGGTTCACCTCAGAGTCTGCTTTATCCATGTGGGCCAGATAATAAACTGGCTGGATCAAGTAAGCAGACAAAAAGAGCAGGTTTAGTTAATTTATTAACAAAAGGTAAGCGGATTCTTGAGAGGTGCCGGACGGATAGCTGCAGTCCAAAAATCCGGTGGGCAGGGGCAATGATCCAAAAACCAGGTCTAAGCACAAAAAAAGAACATTTAATTCTAAGTCACAAAATTACCAGGAAAAGCTAAGACTGGGCCAAGCAGCATATACTACAAAGAATGGTGAACTGATGATCTGGCAGAGTGCTGGAGAATGAGCTGGGCCTTTGTACAGCAGACAGTGTGGAGTCTTGATTGGAGAAGTGGCAGCAGGTGAGTAGGTCAGGTTCCAGAGAAACTCCACCTAGCTCCAGTCACAGACTAACATGGGAGGGGGAGTGGAAAGCACATGGATCCTAACAGGATGAAGTTTATGTATTTGCAGTGCGCTTCACCTTTGGCTGCAGAACGTATTTGGTATTTTTTATGACAAAAATGTCATGACATTTTTTCAGAGATTATTTTTCTTTTCCAGCCGAATAGTGATTCACATAGCTAAAATATTGATTAAATATCATAATTACCTTGAGAATCCCAATCATGTTGGTTTCTGGTTTGTTGATTCAATACACATTTACAAGCGATGAACTTGAGTATACTTAAGTAATTTATTTAGAACGATAAGACTGAAAGAATTGATCTTTCGTAGGTCTACAAGATTTTAAAGATAAAAATAGAGGGGAGTGGAACACAAAACAGGGAAAACACGTGGATCCTAACAGACTCAAGAATACGTATTTGCTGTGCACTTTACCTTTGGCTGCAGAAAAAGTCCAAAGGTTTCTAATCTACTTAATGGAACTCTGTGTTGGATCAAAGAACAAACTTCTTCTTCATCTTCTGAACAACTTCCTTGTTGGCAAGCCACCATCTACAGCTTTCTTCTCTAACAAAAGCTTTTTCAGAAATTGGCATTCACCTTTTTAAATTGAAAAGCTCAGAGCATAAACATTGCATTGAATTTCTATTTCTATCAGCCTGGATTCAGATTTTGTTTAAGCATCTTCACTTTTGCTAGGTTCAGTGCATCAGGTTCATGGTTCACAGGAGTCTCAAAGGGTCTCTTAGGGTGTTTTCACACTTGGTCCGTTTCAGCCCTCTAAACGAACTCCAATGATGACTCAGCATTTTTTCTGCCAGGTGTGAATACAAAACCGTACTCAGACCCCCTAAAAACACCACTGAAGCGAACCGTACTCAGGGTGCTTTCACACTTGGTCCGTTTCAGCCCTCTAAACAAACTCAAATGATGACTCAGCATGTTTTCTGCCAGGTGTGAACACAAAACCGTACCCAGACCGCTAAAAAACACCCCTGAATCGAACCGTACTCAGACCACCAGGTCTGAGTACGGTTCGCTTAAAATCTGTGGTACGGTTCGCTTAATCTGCTTGTTGTGAACACAAAGCGCACCGGGTGCGCTTCGCCTTTTTGCATTGTATTGTAACCTTCTTCGCTTGCCGTAGATAGGTCACGTGACTGCAGCCGGGAAAACTCAACGCGAGAGAGCCAACAACAAGGAACTGTGGTCTTTGTAGTCTCCTCAATCTCTTTTTGTATTCATATGTAATCTGAATAACTTTATTTTCCCTATTTTTTTGGCTAATTTAATCAGAAAACACAGGATAGCAAATACAGCAGCAGCCGCCATTTTGTTCCAAGTGAGATAGCTATCTATCTATCTATCTATCTATCTATCTATCTATCTATCTATCTATCTATCTATCTATCTATCTATCTATCTATCTATCTATCTATCTATCTATCTATCTATCTATCTATCTATCTATCTATCTATCTATCTATCTATCTATCTATCTATCTATCTATCTATCTATCTATCTATCTATCTATCTATCTATCTATCTATCTATCTATCTATCTATCTATCTATCTATCTATCTATCTATCTATCTATCTATCTATCTATCTATCTATCTATCTATCTATCTATCTATCTATCTATCTATCTATCTATCTATCTATCTATCTATCTATCTATCTATCTATCTATCTATCTATCTATCTATCTATCTATCTATCTATCTATCTATCTATCTATCTATCTATCTATCTATCTATCTATCTATCTATCTATCTATCTATCTATCTATCTATCTATCTATCTATCTATCTATCTATCTATCTATCTATCTATCTATCTATCTATCTATCTATCTATCTATCTATCTATCTATCTATCTATCTATCTATCTATCTATCTATCTATCTATCTATCTATCTATCTATCTATCTATCTATCTATCTATCTATCTATCTATCTATCTATCTATCTATCTATCTATCTATCTATCTATCTATCTATCTATCTATCTATCTATCTATCTATCTATCTATCTATCTATCTATCTATCTATCTATCTATCTATCTATCTATCTATCTATCTATCTATCTATCTATCTATCTATCTATCTATCTATCTATCTATCTATCTATCTATCTATCTATCTATCTATCTATTTCACTTGGAACAAAATGGCTGCTGCTGCTGTATTTGCTATCCTGTGTTTTCTGATTAAATTAGCCAAAAAAATAGGGAAAATAAAGTTATTCAGATTACATATGAATACAAAAAGAGATTGAGGAGACTACAAAGACCACAGTTCCTTGTTGTTGGCTCTCTCGCGTTGAGTTTTCCCGGCTGCAGTCACGTGACCTATCTACGGCAAGCGAAGAAGGTTACAATACAATGCAAAAAGGCGAAGCGAACCCGGTGCGCTTTGTGTTCACAACAAGCGGATTAAGCGAACCGTACCACAGATTTTAAGCGAACCGTACTCAGACCACCTCAAGAGGTGGTCTGAGTACGGTTCGATTCAGGGGTGTTTTTTAGCGGTCTGAGTACGGTTTTGTGTTCACACCTGGCAGAAAACATGCTGAGTCATCATTTGAGTTCGTTT
>JAFBJQ010000773.1:69057-97171 GCA_016785345.1 Trinectes maculatus
GCTCATTTCTATCAAAAGTTATGATTTTTGAAAATAAATACAAACCAAATGCTCCCTCCGGCCGCGGGAGGGCAGTAAATGTGTAAAAGAGCTCACGTCCAGCATGCGGCATTGACATGAGTTAGTACTAAAAATAAACCGGCAATCTTGCTTCACAATTCACCACTACTAAACAAGTTATCGGTCAACACACCCTTCCCAAAAATGGCACTGTCAAAAAAAAGAAAAGTAGACACGGAGTGCAGAGTTTTCAAGGAAAAATGGACTGAGAATAATTTATTCACAGAAGTGAATGCAAAACCAGTGTGCTTGGTATGTAATCAGCAAGGTGCAGTGTTCAAAGAGTTTAATATTCGGCGCCACTATGAGACTCATCATAAAGACAAGTATTACCACTTGAAAGGACAAATAAGGAAAGACGAGATAAACAAATTGGTGGCTGGTCTGAAGAAACAGCAGTCTACTTTTACGCGCAGCCGCGATATCGCTGATGGGGCTGTAAGAGCCAGCTACATTATTGCCAACGAGCTGGTGCAGGCATCCAAGCCATTTTCTGATGTTTTTGTAAAAACATGCATGCTGAAGGCTGCAGAAGTCGTGTGCCCTGAAAAGCGACCTGCCGTTGCCAATATTAGTCTAACGAGGAACACTGTCGCAGATCGGGTGACAGAACTCTCAAGTGACTTGACAGGCCAAATGAAAGAGAAAATCAAGTCATTAATGGCATTTTCAATTGCAATAGATGAGAGCACCGATGTCACAGATATTGCTCAACTGGCCATATTCATTAGAGGTGTTGATGAAACTTTGACCATCACCGAGGAGCTGCTTGAATTGGTGCCCATGAATGACACCACAACAGCAGATGACATTTTCAAGGTGGGAGCGGACTGGTCCCGTGCCGTGAGCCTGGCTACCGACAGTGAGCCATCAATGGTCGGGAGAAAGGCAGGCGTTGCCACAAAATTCCGTGACAAAGACCGCAAATGGAGGACAAGAGTTTTGGGCATTTCACTGTATTTTGCATCAGGAGGCGTTATGTTGCAAAACACTGCAAATGGACCATGTTATGAGTGTGGTTGTGAAAACTGTCAATTTCATCAGAGCGCGCCGTCTAAATCACCATCAGTTTGACACATTTCTCAGTGATAATGACATTCATGCTGGCCTACCATACCACACTGACGTGTGGTGGTTAAGCAGAGGTGCAGTACTCAAGCGCTTCTTTGAGCTACGAGAGGCAATTGGACAGTTCATGGAGAAGAAGGGACGGCCAGTAAAGGAACTTAAATGCAAGGAATGGGTGCAGGATCTTGCGTTTATGGTTGACATTACACAACACTTGAATACACTTAACACTACATTGCAGGGCCGTAACAGAGTTGTCACTCAATATTACGACAGCATAAGTGCGTTCAAGATGAAACTGTCACTGTGGGAGACGCAGCTATCCAACGGTGACACTGCGCATTTCTCTTGTCTCACAGCTGTGCGTCCGGAGGCACCGGACCGTCCCGATAATGATTTGGAAAAATATAAAGACAACATAACAGATTTGCTGCGAGAGTTTGAGCAGAGGTTTCAGGTATTCAGTGAACTTGAGAACAAATTTGGCTTTTTTCGCTCACCATTTATAGTGAAGCCTTCTGATATGCCAGCTGACATTCAACTCGAGCTTATTGACTTGCAGTGCGATTCCGCTATGAAGGATAAATTTGGGTCCGTGGGATTGGATACGTTTTATCAATATCTCGTGCCAGGTTACCCCAAATTAACAGCTATGGCTGCAAAGGTTCTATCCATGTTTGGGACTACTTATCTTTGTGAACAGGTGTTCTCCGTAATGAACAACAATAAAACAAAGCAACGTTCAAGGTTAACAAATAAACACTTGAATGACATTGTTAAATGTGCTGCTACTCAGGATTTGACACCTAATATCGATACACTTGTGAAGGCAAAAAGATCCCAAGTTTCAGGAGCCAGCAGCAGCAAGTAGACTGCAGGAGTGCAGTGAGAGAGAAAAAAAGTGTGATGGCACAAAATTTGTTTGCACTCATGAATACAGATCATTAAAAATAAGATTAATCTGGTTTCATATTTAAGACAATTAATATTGTGCAGTATATTCTCAGTTTCAGTAGGCCCAGCCTAGTAGTGATTATAATATGTAGGGTAGGCTACAAATGTAGGCTGAATGATAAAGCATAGCACTGAAAAACAAAGCTAAATATTTGGAGTTGACATTCATTTACTGATCCGGCCCACCTGAGAACAGAAAGTCTGGATCCGGCCCCAGAGCCAAACTGAGTTTGACATGCCTGGTCTACACGGTTGATATCAGAAATCTAAAGGAAATGCTCATTACACTCGTGATCTCAACCCCTACGGTGAAAAAAGGCAATTCACCATAGTAAACACTTATTGTAGGGTGGTGTTATAGCGACATCTAGCGGCAGAATGTATGCACAATGGCACAATGAATGTATGTTCCGACTTCGGATTCGGTTGCGACACATTCTCAGGAACGGCTCTCCGTCGTAACTCGAGGACCCCCTGTATTGCACTTCCCACCTTTCCTGAAATTGTCTGTGCTCATCACCAACCTTTCTATTCATTGCAGGTTTTGAAAAAGACATGTTTGGGGCTGTGTAATAAAAATGATTCAACTTGATGTCACTCTTAGCGTTGAAGTTTCAGTCTCAGTATTTAGCCAATGCGTCTTTTCCGCTTCTTTATCTGCCTCGCTGAGCAGCAACTTCCGGGTTCAGACTGGACGCCAATGTGCGTGAAGCGGGAGCGGCGGCGCGGCCACGCAAAAAATAGAAGACGCCGAAACTATTGTGGCGCTTTACGGCATGTCGCAGCTGGTCTGGTCAAACTCGCGGGCCGTAATAACATTAAACTTTCATATTAAGGCGGGGGCCACAAACTATCGTCCCGAGGGCCGCAGTTGGCCCGCGGGCCACGAGTTTGAGACCCCTGCTCTAAGGTGACTAGGGCAGAGTACTATAACTTCAGTTTTGTCTGCATTTAATAATAGAAAATTTTGGCTCATCCAGGTTTTAATGTCTTTGAGACATGCTTGGAGTCTAAGTAGTTGATTAGTTTCATGTGGTTTCATTGAAATATACAACTGAGTGTCATCTGCATAAAAATTGTTTCCTAATGGCAGCATGTATAACATAAATAATATTTGGCCAAGCACAGAGGCTTGAGGAACTCCATAGCTGACCTGTACGTATTGTGACAACTTATCATTAATTTGTACAAATTGATGTCTGTTTGATAAATAGGAGTTAATCCAATTTAGGGCAGTTCCTGTTGTGCCAATTAAGTGTTCGAGCCTACGAAGAAGGATGTGGTGGTCAACAGTATCAAAAGCTGCACTAAGATCTAAGAGAACCAGAACAGAGATAAATCCTTTATCTGAAGCCATGAGTAGGTCATTTGAGACTTTTGCCAAAGCTGTCTCAGTGCTATGATGAACTCTGAACCCTGACTGAAAGTCCTCATATAGACTATTGGTGTGAATAAAATCATTTAACTGATTGGCAACAACCCTCTCAAGGATTTTAGAGAGAAAGGGGAGGTTGGATATTGGTCTGTAATTATTTAAAACCTCAGGGTGCAGACTGGGTTCTTGAGGAGAGGTTTAATTACAGGTACTTTAAAGAAAATGTGGTACATAACCTGATGACAGTGACAGATTGATCATATCTAGTAAAGTACTGTCCAATAGAGGTAGAATTTCTTTAAAGAGTTTTGTTGGGATGGGGTCTTGAACACAGGTTGTTGCTTTAGATAAGGAGATGATTGTTTTTAGCTGACTATGGTCAATTTGGGTAAAGCAGTCTATGTGTGCTGAGCCTTCTGTTTGTATGGATAAGTCACTACTTCGTAAAGTTTGGGAGTGGTGTATTTTCTCCCTAATAGTTATAATTTTATCATTAAAGAAATTTATAAAATCATCACTTGTAAGGGAGTGTGGAATGCTCTGATCAATAGAGCTGTGGCTCCTCAAACACAAGATGTCTAAACACATCTTGTGGTTCTGTGTGGTGTATGATGCTCAGTATTGATTTTATTAAACGTTGAACTAATTATAGCTAACAATATTTCATTAGAATCAACTAAATAAAAAGTTTTAGTATTTAAACAATTTATCTGATTTGAAAGAACACAAAAAGCATATGCAATTTATTTAAGTACATTTAAAACAGGTTTAATTAGATTTAGGAAATTTGATTAAAATGTACTCAAAGTAGTATAAAAATATATCATGTAATTTATGTGGATTTGCTTAATAATTGGTTCAGATAAAATTATTTTGTGCAACCACTTGACACAATAAAATTATTTTCATTCAACAAAATATTAGTGTTAAATAGTGTTCAGTTTTTTATAAAATTACACGCAAATATTAGAGAACTGCAGTTTCCTTTTTATATCTATAAAAATGTGTATGATTAGTTAGCCTTGACTCAGGCATGCACACTATTGCGTTCCATTTTCACTTGTATTTTTATCATCCAAGTGAAAATAATATGCTGTGTCAATTATGAGAACAAATCTGCTATGATACCAGATATCAGGTTACCATGTACTTGTAAGTCACTATGCTATTAAAAATAATAATAGTGTATTAATGTGAGAGGAAGAGTATCTTCTGTTTTCAGGTCAGAGTCAGTGTGTGTTCATGTACTTTTTAATGGCTTTTTTTTTGGCCATATCCTGGAGAGATTAGACAAATTAAGGTCAAAGTATATGAACCTGATTCGGACCAGTAATGAAATCAAGCCTGGCACCAGTTCACACACACACACACACACGCACACACACGCACACACACACAGTGAGAGAGAGAGAGGGTGACAAAGCGAGAGACAGGAGACATCTGTAGTTCTGTGTCCTGTTCTCTCATCTCCCTTCCCTTAGCCTTCAAACAAACCCTGATACCAAGTTGAACATGCAGCTCCCATCTCCCTCACATTTTTTTCTTTAATACTCTGCAGCCTATAATAAGCTACCTCTTCTCCGATAACCCTCCGTGTCTCCCCTTATTCCTCTCATGCCCTCATTTCAGGAGTAAGTCTGCTCCCTGGTGTTGTTAGCATCAGTGACAGAGAGGGAGAGTGAAGGACAGGCTGCCAATATACCTAAAGACACACACAGTCACATAATGTAGAGCTATGTGCTGAGGGTTTGATTTTCTCAATGAAAAAAATAGGTTCTGGATCTGAGTGCAATAGTAACTATAATAACCACAAGTGACTATGCTTGATAGATTTACAACAGCTTATCCGAATATTTTAGTCTTGAGATGGTCACTGTATCAGATCAGTGTCATAATGGAATCATTGATTTTTAAATGGCTATGTGTGGACCTGTGGCGGACACTTGGGGGTGTATCTCTCACCCAGGGAGTTATGGGTAAAGGGGCGTGGTTTTGTACATATAGTTTTGGCGCCTACCGCCATAATGTTGTTGTCTTCTGTCCTCTGGAATAAAACGCTGTTTTGACTCACCCAATCTCGGAGTTGTCCTCACTTGCCACATTGGTGACCCCGTTTTGAACATGTTCGAGGCAACAGAGGTCGGTGTTTCCTCTTCGGCCACGTCGCCCCAACTCCATCAGCCGGCCGGTTTAACCGCTGTGGTGAAGCTTCCGGAGTTCTGGCAGAGCGACACGGCTTCGTGGTTCCTGCACATCGAGGCGCTGTTCCGCCTGCGAGGAATCACCGAGGATGACTCCAGGTATTTCTTGGTGGTCACGGCTCTGGATCAGCAGTCCACCCGCCGTGTGATGCAGCTCCTGCGCGACCCACCACGGCATGGCAAATACGCCGCTCTCAAGCAGCTCCTGCTCCGGAGGTTCAGCCTGTCCGCCGCGGAGAGGGCGGACAAACTGCTTTCCCTGCCCGGTGTCCCTAAGTGTTTTGTGCTAGATGTGGGTGGGCGTAGAGAGAGTGTGACCGTGGACAGGCTACAGCCAGCACACATGGTGGCTGACGAAGTGCTTAGTCCGGCCCAGGTTCCCCGTCGGGGTCGTCCACCTTCCACGGCCAAGGTCGTTCCCCAACAGGTTCGGGGTTCTGGTTTGACGCCGGTGGCGGACCGTGTTCCTCCTGACTACCGCCGGCGTGGACGCCCAGCCCATCCCGCCCCTGATGTCGCAGGGCGGCGCAGCCGCTATGGTAGACTTATCAAGCCTCCTGCCAAGGACTGAATTTTTGCCAGGAATCCCCTCTGGGTGTTCGAGGGGGGGCTGTGTGGCGGACACTTGGGGGTGTATCTCTCACCCAGGGAGTTATGGGTAAAGGGGCGTGGTTTTGTACATATAGTTTTGGCGCCTACCGCCATAATGTTGTTGTCTTCTGTCCTCTGGAATAAAACGCTGTTTTGACTCACCCAATCTCGGAGTTGTCCTCACTTGCCACAGACCCTCACCAGTCTCGGCTTAACAAGGGATAGGTAGGTGTGATGGGCACAGTCCCCAGACAGAAGATTACAATAAGTGATTAATTTTCACTTATTGGCCTGTGATGGACACACATAAAAGACGAAAACACAAATTTAACGGTAAAATATGTTCATTAAATGACCCTGTCATTATCATTATTATGTTTTAGGAAGGACTTTGATCGATTTCTGTATGTTATGGTTCTGTTGTGTATTTAGTTTTTTGGTTTTTTAAATATTTTTGTAAGGGTTTTGTTTCGTTTGTGTTTTCTCCTGCGCTCCCCCTGGCTCCTCCCAGTGCAGCAGACGAGGCACACCTGCATTCAGTCCACTCATTAGACTCTCCAAGAGCTCAGGCTGAGTTGGTTCATACGACTCTGTATTACTCATGTTCAGTAAGGTGTCTAAGGCCAAGCACTAAGTCTTCAGTTTTGTCTGAGTTTTTAGCAGAAACCAGTGCATGAACCAGTTTTGGTTCATCCAGGAGTTAATGTCTTTAACACATGTTTGAAGTTTCATTCACTTTTTAGTTTAATATGGTTACATCTGAGCAATTCCTGGGTTTTCTGCCCCAACTGTAGAAGAATAAATGATTAAAAAGTCCACATTTTTTTTTACTTTGATTTTGAAAACTGAGGAATAAACTGTGAGGTAATTTTGAGTTGGATTACTATTTATTGCAATTTCTTTTTGTTTTTTTGTGATTTAGTTTTTTTTGTGGGCTTTTAGTTGTTTTATAAATCCTTAGATGCATGAACATTTTGTTCACACATGTTCACACATTTTTTTCACAAAAAGTTTGTGGTTTTCTTGTAGGCAATAAACTGTTTGTGTGTATTTAAGACTGTAATGCTTAAGTTTTAAAAATGCAGAGAAATATGTATGACCACATACACTACACCAACAATACTACTACACTAAAAATGAATGTTGACAACCCCACTGAGGTAAAGGGAAGGTAATAGGAGGAGGACAGTATGAATGCTGTTATGTGTAATTAGCTGCGTGATTGTATATTGCATTGTATATATTGTAGTGTGTGTACATAGTATATTGTTTCTGTACACTGGTGTATAGACAAACATATTTTATTTCATTCTATTCTATTTTGATTCTAATTATATTTTGCTTTTGCACAATCAGAGCCTGCTGCAGCTCCCATTTCACTGCCATTGTCTACTGTCAATGTCACGTGACAAATTAAGATTCTTGAGCTAATTTGCCACATCAAACAAAAAACTTAGAAGGCATCAACAGTATCACTAAATCACACGATTGCAGGATCAGCTTTAATGAATGATGTGTCATGTTGTACTCATGTAAAGCCGCAGCTACACTTTTGCTGAAAAGTAATCTGTCATCAAGCCATTTTGTTTGACAGCTGTTCCAAAAGATTACAGTCCTAATGATAGCTTTTTTTTTTTTTTACTATCAACACGCACTTTGTTCAACATTTAACATAACACTTAAGGGATAAGGGACATAGCATATCAGTTACTCATGCCCTATGAAAATGCTTGTAGTACTGTTCATAACTCTCCTGTTAACGAAATTGATAAACTGATCCAGCCATGTCGTCTATGTGTATGCCAAATATATTTTATGAACTTATGATGGTCATCCGGGTGCCAACTCTCTTAAGGTCTGAGCTTTTCTAATTTCAATTTTGACCTTTCTCCAAATTTAGAGCCATTTCTCAGGCAAATATGTGGAGGAGAAGGATATTTTGTATTTTAAACTAAAAGGTTGAAAAGTGAAAGTCCAGAAAGAAGAGGGTAATAGGAGATTCATTCATCACACTAATACTCCGGAGAAACAAGGTGATAGAACCATGTAAGAGCATCCTGCATAACTCATTCTCAGAAAAACCCAGAGCACTGCTGGTCACCTCTATGAGCATGACCTATGTAGAACATTATATACGCAGTACAGCGTTATACTCTTTCTTAAAATTTCTCATCCATGAAATTGTGCTAAATAAAAGCTGAGAGTTAAGATGGACAGTTCCATCATCGACTTTTGCAATTAAGTAAAGCCACTCAAGAGAGTGGTTGGTTCTCCTTTCTGCCTGCCAGACGGGAGTAATTTGAGAAAGTCAGCCTTGAGGCTGTCCTTTAACAAGCTCACCCAGATCCCCATTCATTACACCACCCTGGAAACAGCTGGCTTAATGTGGCTGCTTGTCAAACTCAAGACCAAATGACAAACACACAAGGCCCCATGTAGAATGGTAAACTCTGAAACTATATTTATCAAGACATCATTTCCACACAAACCACAACATGAGCAGAGGGAATAATTTGGAAAAAGCTGTTGTACCGATGCAGGATAAATGTAGTTGGCTTGGGCTTACAATGTTTTCAACAAAGATTCTGACTATAATCGGAAGGCAGCTGCCTCTGCCTGCTGCGGCTTCTGTGTTTTTCAACTGAGATTCCAGTGTACTATATGTGCAGACACAGACCTGATAAATGAATACAATATATGTGTTGACCAGTTAACTCATTCCTCCTGCACTGCTGCAACTTGGTCTCTCCATGCAAGAGAGAATATCCTCAATCAGAAGAACAGTATAAATGCAGGCAAAAACAGAAAAGACACATTTCAGGGAGAACAGCGGTGGAAACCAGGTTCTTGTTAAGCATGAAAAGAAATAAGGTGCACTGCCAGCAAAAAGAGACTTTGATTTGTTTTTCAATTACTCCCCAAATGATCATCCAGTGTTTGAAGTTGATTAGCCTCCTGCACACTGCTGGGGAGAATGTTCTAGAGGGTCTACTGCCACTGCTGACCTCAAGGCAAGCAACGTAAAACCTGAAAACCCTAGATGCTCACCATGTGCATCCTTTTCTGACATCAGATGTGGCTTCCCATTGGTTTCATTTATTTGGTAAATGTTGACCCAAACAGTAAAGAAGGCAAAGTGACGCATGCAATGGTAAACCCACAACATGTGCACAACCTCTCGAAAACTCATCAAGCAGCCCCTGTACATAAAACTTTAATTGAACTGCCCCGGTCAAGCCCTGTAATGTAAATGATAGTGTGTGTAAAGGTAAGCATGATGTTGAGACAAAAATGTGTGAACTTTGTTTACTGCTGTCACTTATGAAAACTGTCCTGTACAGATTGTTGAAAAGAAAGCTGTCTTTTCTGCACCCTTCACCACTTTCTTTTCTGCCTTCAGAGCAGCTCCCATGCCACACACTTATGCAGGAGCACATGCCACACACTGATGCAGGAGCACAAGACCCTCTCTACCACACATTTGTAAAATGAGGTGAGGACTGAGCCCCAGAGTCCTGGAAGCCTCAGCCTCCTGAGAAATTAGAGACGCCGGTGTGCCTTCCTGACCAGACTGGAAGTGTTGTTGCTCCTGAGGTCATTAGCATCTGTAACTGGAGACCACCTCCACTGCAGATCCTCTGATGTGCAGGGGTAGGGGGATGTGTCTGCCCCGAACATCTCCTTCGTCTTCATTGATGCAGAGATTGTTCTCTCTGCACCAACCTTCCAGGTGTTCCACCTCTTACCTGCAGCTGGACTCATTGCTCTTAAATGTTGTATCTGACCACTGCTGGGTCATCTGCAAACTTCAGAATATGACAGCCCTACGGACAATAGAAATAACCCGATACTAGTAGTATCGGGACAACCCTAATGCTAACCCTACCACAAACACACTTATATCAAACTTTTATTAAAGTATTTAATGAAAAGCTTCCTGGCCTATTACTTTTTTGGTAATGTAATGTAATTCATAATTTCCCAGGGTGTGTTATGTTTTACGCTATAATTTTTTTTACAGTCAATTTTAACATTTCACTCATTGTATCTGACAGAAAATTATACTTTTCAGTTTGTGTTGCAGTGATAACATCTATGTCAATCAATACCAGGCACATGTAAGTAATTTGTATTGCATGTGAAACACATTGGCTTAAAAGACTGCTGACATACACCCGTTCCCAGCAATTCCCTTCCCTACATGCACAAACACATCTGTCATACACTGATTGAGTACCACACACAGTAATACCCTCCTTCCATCTGCTGTCCATTCAGTGTAACAGTAGTATGCCAGTGTGTGAGGTTTCATATAATGGATTGTTGGTTGGTGTCGGAGGGGGGTTGACAGAGCATCTCATATGTATTAGCATGGTACAAGCTTGCTGATGAGGCCTGCTGAGAGACTAGAAAACAGCCTAATCTTGCTGATCAGGCTTTATTTCCCTGTGAAATGAGACTTGATGAAAACTTGATGATTATGTTTCCCGCTGGCCTTCCAGTGCAGATTCCTTAGTCTGTCTATCTCAGCTAAAGATGATGGTGGTATGGTAGAATGAGGGTCATGATTTTTAAACTGCACCATGTAGTAAGTGTATGTGTGAGAGGGATGCTTCAGTAGGTTAAAAACCACCTGTGTTTCTTGTATTCTATCCTGATGAAAAGAGTGTTGCCCCTCTGCAAATATTGGTCTTAACTACAGCTTTCTATAAGTCAGTGGATTTTCTCGCTTTGTTTGGGCAAATCCTGCAGAAGCACACAGACATCACATCACAGGTCACAGCTTTGAACCTCAGCTTCTGTAGCTGGACAAACCAATACTGACAGCTCATTAATAAAGTCGGGTTGCATGTTTACAGTCACTTCCCTGATTAATTATCACAGCACCAGCATCCCCAATGCATTTGTTATCCTGACTCGATTTAGAAGGTCCATTCATTATGAGTTAATTAGTTGTTGATAACAGAGCCTATAAACCACAGGACAAGGCCAGAAAACTGGAAAAGTGGTTGAGATCAAATTTTGTGTTAACTTGGGGGTCTCCGAAAGGTGATCAGCCCTGCCCAGTCTTTTATTGGACTTTGCATAGCATAAAATGCCCTGGGAGTAGAGTCACTTGAGCCAGCTGGGAGCTTGTTCTGAATGAACAGTCAACACATATTATTTTAGCAGTGTTTTCCAGGGTTATACAGTATGGCTCCAGAAAAAAAATCAAAAAGCAAACAAAAGCACATTTCAGACACAATTAGCAGCTCCATGAGAATGTAATGTTCACTGTAAAGAAAAGCAGATTTTACAAACATATTAAACATGATTCTGGAGGAGCGGTTTGAGTAAATGATGCATGAATGCCAGTCTACAGGTTTTCAGAAGATGTAGATATAAGTTATTGTTCCCACATCATCATCATCTCTAACCTTGTTGAAAAGTATGACAGTTGTGATGGTGAGATGGAGCTGGGAACTCAGAAATGAACATCAGAGTCCCCTGAGGCTGGGTACAGGGACCTGGTCAACCGCTTTGTGAAGTAGTGTGAGGAGAACCACCTGCAGCTCAACGTGGCAAAGATGAAGGAGATGGTGGTGGATTTCGGTTGGAACAAGCCCCTGCCCTCTCCTGTCTGCATCTGTGGGACGGATGTGGAGATGGTAGCTGGTTGTCACACTGGTCAATAAACTGGACCGGTCCACCAACACAGAGGCCGTCTACAAGAAGGGCCTGAGTCGGCTTAGCTTCCTGAGGAGGCTCAGGTCTTTTAATATCTGCAACAAGATGCTGATGAAGAGATCAGTCTGTTGTGGCGAGCACCATCTTCTTTGCCGTGGGGTCCTGGGGTGCGGGCATCAAAACAAAGGACACCAGCAGACTGAACAAACTCATCAGAAAGGCAGAGTCTGTTGTTGGCTCTAAGTCTGTCACCCTGGAGGAGGGGGTGGAGGACAGGATGCTGGCAAAACTCCTGGCAATCATGGACAATCCCTCCCACCCCCCTCCACAAAACACTGGACAAGCTAAAGAGCAGCTTCAGCCACAGACTCATTCAACCCCGCTGCTCTAAGGAACGATACAGGAAATTCTTCCTCCCAACTGCAATAAGAGTTTACAACTCATCTACCTCTGTCAGAGCCACCATCATACAACTGCATTAAATCTACCCTGTACAACACTCTGGAACATTCACTTCATATCATATGTGGTATGTGTTCATAACAACCGTACTGACATTATATATCATATTTATACAATAATTTTGTCTTTATTTACATATTACATATTCTTATACTCATAGTATATGATCTATTGTATCCATGTCTTGTATAGTCAAGAATTTATTTTATACCTCTACTGTATATTGTATTATATCAGACCTTGTGTGTATGTATGTGTATTTACTTATATATATTATGTGTACATATTACATATTACAGTTATTATTATTATGGAAGTAGTCTATCTCTAAAACATGAAATAACATACATAATAAAATTATGTTAACCTTTAATTAACCTCCTTTTCTTACAGTCGTACAAAGTTTTTTTTTTCTGAATTACGCTTTAGTTTAACATATTACAGGTATTCAGGTGTATTCAGTATATGCATGTGTCTGCTGCACCTCAGGTTGCCAATTTCCATCTTCCCTGTCTAATTAGGGCCCGAGCACCGACAGTACGAAAGGCCTATTGGATACATGTGTTTATATGTGTGTTTTGACAAATTATGAATTTTGGTAAACTTCTCCTAGACGGTTTATCATAATGGTGTGAGATTTGGAACACATGATGTCAAGATGTTTCGGATTTTGAATAACAATGAAATTTATGATTTACCACAAAGTAGGGAAATTATGATATGATGAATGTAAAGCTCTCCAGATAAGCAGGAAATGTGCCAGAAATTCAAAATGCAGTGGCTGAACGGTCTTACACTTTACAAAATGGTTATTAGGAGTATAATGATAACCAATTATAAGAATATTAGTATAAGATATCCACTTGCTCAAACTGGTATAGCGCCACCATCTGGCAACAGAGGGATTTTCTTTCACTTCTGCTCGATTTTTTTTCAAGTTTGTTCATCAGATTAATTTAGGTTAATTGTATGTGATCCCACCAGTTTCATTTCATTAACATACTCCATGTCACTGTATTCTTGGGTGGCAAAATGCAATGGGTGGTGGAACCGGAGAGGCCCGCACATTGCCGCTAGCGGCAATATTTAAATGATTCTTACTCTTTCTTGCTGGAGATAGCACTTACTGTAGTCTTACTTTTCACAAGTTTCTCCCTGAAAACTGTAAAAGGTCCGGACATCTATGTTGACTTGTGTGCCAAGGATTTTGACAAAATGGTGAAAAGGGGAACCCCTAAAACATGGTTATGGGCCAGGCTTATCACACACACTTTCCATCAGTTGGAGCACAAACAGCATGGCCCAAGCAAGCTGGGAATTGTGTGTGCAAGAGGTAATTTAGTTTGTTAACAAGTTGTTTTTTTCTGTGCTGAAGTACATGTGCATGGTCGATTAGGCTTTGTGTCAGATTCAGTTATAATCTTAGCTGTTATTTTTGTGGAACCAGCACAAACAAGATTGTTGTGATGGGTTTTTCTCTTAATATTTAGTCAGGGATAAATTTTGTGTTATAAGTAACCAGATGAAAGATGAATCAGAGCTGTGACTCACAGCTTTATAATTTTCTGAGGATGCAACAAACTACGAATGCATGCCCTCACATGATGAAATTGTTATTTAACATTAACCAAATAACAAAATGAATACACAAACACGCACAAAGACTGTGCCTGTAGCTACTATCCATCTGGTTGGCTTCACACAAAACATTTTCTCCCACTACATTTGTTTTATTTTTATTCATTTAGTTTTGAAGCTCTTGAATTTCACATGTAAGCCATCAATCTCATTCCTCCTCCCACCTATCTCTCCATTTTAATGCTTGTCCACATCGGTCTTGGCCAAATTAAACCCATGATTAAGGATGTATTGATTGGATTGTTTCCTACCACTGAGCCAAGGTGCTGAGTTGACAACACACTTGCTTATCTGAGCCACCCAGCTTGCTGGCCCACAGCTGTTTCCTGCGGGCAATAATGGTCCGGTTCATACTAAAGAGCTAAGACACATTTGTACACTTTTGTGTTTCAGCTTAGCAGTCACAAAGACATCATGTTAAAATTAATGAATAAATAAATAAATAAAAAGAAAAACATTGTTAGTCTTATTGATGTTTCCTGTTTGTCAAATGAAAATCCCAGTTTTGTTTAACTGCTTTGGAAAATATTATGTTCAATATTAAACAATTGAAAAAATGGATTCAATTAAGAATACAATTAATCAATGTATGAATTTATATTTAACTCTCAATTGGATTCAGCCACGACCATAAGGATCTAGTTATTCCAAGATAAAATAAGATAAGATAGATACTTCATCCCATAATGGGGAAATTCAGAATAAAGAATAAGATCTCCTTACCACCTTATTTTTCAATCTTTTTCTGTCCCTCTCTGTACTCCCATTTCCCCAGCAGATCACTGCAAGAAACACTGCAAATGACAGTGACCACCGTGTTGTAGAAAGTTCTGAGCAGAGCTCTGCACACACTGATGGACCTCAGTGTCTTCAGTAGGTGGAGGCGACTTTAACCCTTCTTGTACAGTGGGTTTGTGTTTTTGGACCAGTCCTGTTTATTCTTAAAGTGAACACCCAGGTATTTATAATCCGATACAGTCTCCATGTCCATATCCTGGAAGGTCACCTGAGTTTTTCGTGGGGCCTTTCTGAGGTCAGTCACCATCTCTTTTGTCTTGGTGGTGTTGATATGGAGCTCACTGCCATGGAGGTTAGAGGGGGCAGGTGCAAAGTCAAATCTATTGATGTACATATTTAACTAATTTGCCCACTCCCTGTCTCCAGCTTTGGAGCCTCTCCCACTGTCCTTGCTGTGGCCAGGAATTGTTTTGAGGCCTCTCCACACTTCTCCAGTGTTGTTCTGTTGGAGACGTTCCTCCAACCTGTAGCTGTCCTTGCCCTTCCTGATCTCCACTCTCAGCTCTTTTTGGGCCCTCTTCCGAGCTTGTATCCTGATTTAATAGCTTGTTTCTTTTTATTCAGCAGTGAGCTGTATGCATCCTTGATGTTTGCATAAATGACATCCAGTGTTTTATTGTCTCTGGTGTGACACTTCATATACTGTGTGAAGGCGAGAAGTGTTGTAGACAGGGAAACATGACTGAAGTCTCCAGAGATGAGGAGGAGGGCAGTAGGTACTATGGCCAAATGTTAACTGTTAGCAGCTCTACGTCTCTGTCCCTTCACACAATTGTTTCGGGGGTTACACCACCTGTTGTTGACAAACATCACTACCCCACTGCCCTTCCTCACACCACAATCCGTTGCTCTCTTGTCTGCCCGCAGAAGTTGAAACCCATCCAGAGTAACAAATGAGTCTCAGGTTACCTCGTAAATTATTTTTATTTCTGAATGTACTACATTTCAATTAATATTATTCATTGGCATGTTGCACGAGCAAATACTTACAGTTTTGCTGTTTTTCTTTACTGATTCCAAATGATATGTATAATTTGCAAATTTTTTTTTGTGAATGCAGCATGGACCCCTGAGAACTTGGGTTGTGCACCCCAAATGAGATTAGTAGCTGGGAGATACTAACTCCATGGTAGGTGCACATGCCATCAGCTGTGTAAAAAAATACAGAATATTTTATTATATTTTATATACTGAAGAGGATTCGGACACACACACACACACACACATATATGTATATACAGCAGCATATATGATAGCAGTTGTGTTAAGGAGATTGAATCGAACGCAACTGGCAAAAACCAAACATCCAGTTGCGTTCCATTCAATCTCCTTGAGATAGCAGTTTTTGTTGCGTCTGTGTGTGGATGGTTGAAAATGGAAAAGCTTTGGATACGCTAACGTAGAAGCTCAAGTTGCTGTCCTGATTGGACTGCGTCAACAGGGACTGACTTGCCATCGGACATACCAGGCATTTTCCCAGTGCGTCGACAGTCTTGACACTTTTTAAAAAAATTTATATTTTGGTCTGACCGGCCCATAAAACCAGTAGCTCAGCAGCCTGACTGACACTGAGTTGGCCCAATCACATAGTTAAACACCAAACCCTTTTGCTTTGCTCCTGCCTACATAATGCACTCAGCAAAAAAAAAGTCAACGCAAGAGTTTGTTTACTAACCAGCGGCCCAGTGGGCGGGTCTGGTCCAAAATCACGTATTGTGTGATGTCGCTCATGTCCACTTTCATGTTTATACCGGCTCGCGTATGCCTCGTATGTATGAACAGTCCCATGTGACCAGCGTCTTAGATGTTTTCCCGTTTCTGTGTGGAGTAGGAAGGCTTTGAGGATGTGTATGGATAGTTGATCGTTTTAATTCCTTTACCGTGCTGCGGACGAGTATGGGTCCGCAACACGCCGCCTGAGAGGGTCTGTGTATTGAAGTGCAGGTGCATTTGTGCAACACTTATTGAATTGTTGGCTTAGTTTAACTTATCTTATTTGTTTAAACAGCATGAGGAAGCTGATTACGTGAGCAAAAGAAAACAAAAACAAAAACACAAAAAGAGGGTCTATGTCGCTGGCAGCCACTGTAACTGTAACAAGTGATTCGAGTTAGCATGCTAATAGTTGGTTAGCCTGCTAAAAAGTGGAGTTAGTCTGGAATTGGCTGTTAAGTGACAAAGCTAAAACCTTTGGCACTTTTCAGTGAAAACTGCATTAAAATTTCAATATATGAAAATGAATGTGAAAAATAAGAATATGAGAAATGGTAAGCAACATCAACATATTGAGAAATGAAATTAATTTAAGTAAATATTATGTACTATAATAAAAAAGTATATTATATGTTAAAAACCATTTAATAATCAACAGTTTTATTTGGATAGTTTTGTGGGTTTTAATAGATTGAATATGTAATGTTTGTGTATTCAAGGAAGGGTTTAAATATAGTATGGCTACACTGTATTATGTATTGAACATTTAGAATATTAATTTATTCACGATGATAATTTCATACAGTGATCAGCCTCTTGTCTACTACCCTTTGCCATTTTAAACAGCACATTTAAGCAGAGGAGAGTAAATTACCTGAATGGAGAAGACATCTTAATCTAATGCTTATTTTAAGGTGAAAAAGATACAGCAGGTTGCCTATCCATGACTGCAGGTTGTGAGGGAAATGGCTTTCTCTGTTGTGTAAGAGCAGCTCAGTATTCCTGTAGTCAATAGGTGGGATCCTGACAGCGGAGTCTGTAGTTCTGCTGGTGGACTTGAATGTTGACATGGGCAGTGATGGAGAAACCTTGGTGTAATAAGTGAAAACAAGTGTCTGCTAAACCTTATGCCAGGGTCTCTATTGTAGATGTGGTGAATAGGAGCTGTGACCAGAGGGGTTGTTTGCACATTCGGAGTTGGCAACCTTTTGAGCCTGTTGGTGGAAAGCAGTGGCGAGAGTGAAAAATCTGTCAGGCTGAAGAATGAAGCTTTTTGGGCTTCCAGTATCAAGAAATTAAAATATTTAAATAATTCACGAACAATATGTGCTGACTTTTTCACTTGTGGTTCATGTCTCAATGTTCAAATTAAATGTAATCATAAAATTAGTATGAGTTTTTTTTGCCATAAATATGAAAATTGACTGGTTAAATTCAACAATACACCACAGTCAGAAAATTGTTATTAAAATGAGTAGTGATGGGAAGCAGGTGGCGCAGTGGTTAGCGCCCGTGCCTCACAGCAAAAAGGTCCCTATCTCGGTTTGGGGATCTTTCTGTGTGGAGTTTGCGTGTTCTCCATGTGTCTGTGTAGGTTCTCTCCGGGTACTCTGCCTTCTTCCCACCGCCCAAAAACATGCACTATGGGGGTTAGGTTGATTGGCCACTCTAAATTGTCCATAGGTGTGAATGTGAGTGTGAATGGTTGTTTGTCTGTATATATATTCTATATGTTGGCCCTGCGACAGGCTGCCGACCTGTCCAGGGTGTACACTGCCTCTCGCCTGATGTCAGCTGGAATCGGCTTCAGCTCCCGCCGTGACCCAGAAAAGGATTAAGCGGTAGAAATTGAATGAAATGAATTAATGAGTAGTGATAACTTCATGTGTAATTGTTACAAACAGATTAGTCTTATTTTAAAGAAACTATCTATTGCTCCCCGAAAATAAGAAACAGAGAAACTGTGACAGAAGAGATGCAGAACATTCTCTGGCTCAGCTCCACAAAAGATTTATTGGACCTCACCATCATGATTTTGGCAGTTATGCAAGAAATCTGCACCGAAATATATCGCCATTTTCCCTTTCATGCACACAATCATGCATGACCACATAAGTAAGTTAAGTCTGACTTATCAGCTTTATAGTATCAGTTAACTATGAGAGGGAGTCAGTTTGTTAACCACAGCTTAATTTGAGCTTTTGGTGTCAGAAATATACAACAGCACATGTTGATATACACATTGTGATGTGTTTTCCTTTGTTTTACATTTGCAGTCCTGCAGCTGTGTATTTTAAGTTGAAGACGGTACAATCAACCGATAATTGTTGATTAACACATTTTGTAGTATTTCTAAAGTATATGAAGTTCTAGTGAGACAACGTCATGTCTTAGATAGACATGAACATCCCAGCTGAATCAGTTTACTTCCATTTACACCTCAAGCCATCTATTTTCAACAATAATTCACATCACAAATGGGTGAGTAGTTGTTTTTAAAGGCAAGTAAGCTTGCCGTTGTTGCTGTTGAACATCCTCAGTATGCACATGTGGACTTTAGGAGGAAGCGAGAGAGAACCCACACAGACACGGGGAGAACATGCAACCTCCACACAGGAAGACCACTGGATCTTCTTGCTGTGAGGCATAAGTGCAAACTACTGCTCCACCATGCTGCAACAGTTCTTCCAATTCAGATTGTGTCAGCCTAACACTTACAATATTGAACTCATTGTTCTAATTTTGGCACTGCAGCAGCTTAGCTGAAATATTAGCATCATAAACACTTTAAAATGACATGAGATAGCAGTCTTTCTGTTTTGTGCTGAGACACACCTCTAATGCTGCGTAAACTCTACATGGGTGTATTGTTTTGACACTGCTGTCATTTCCCTGGGTTTTCACTTCTGTCTCAGAATAGATATTAAGAGTAATTACAGAAAATTCTACTAGCAAACACAAGCACGAAATCTTGTAGCAATAAGCTAAATAAATGTAGCTGTAGAGAATAAAACACATCACAACTGCTGCTATTCTCACTAAGCGCTTGTTGCTGTTCGTAGCAAGCTGCAGTAGTAAGAAAGACATGTAGGCCTGGCATCAATGGCCAGCAGTGAAAATAACTAAATATATGGACAACTAAAAAGCCAACATTGTGACAAATTCCTAACTTGACTGGGATAAATACAATATGACATGACTACTGTCCTGTGTGATTTCAAAATTTCACTCATACAGAATACCTCAATCAATCAATCAATCAAATTTTATTTGTATAGCCCATATTCACAAATTGCAATTTATCTCATAGGGCTTTAACAAAGTGTACAAGGTGTGACATCCTCTGACCTACACCCTCAACAAGGGTGAGGAAAAACTGCCAAAAAAAACGTTTTTAACACGGGAAAAACACAGAAACCTCCAGGAGAGACTCATGTGAGGGATCCCACTCCCAGGGATGGACAGAAGTGCAATGGATGCCACATGTACACAACACATCAACAAAATGACTTGAGACAGAGAGAGAGAGAGAGCTAAGGCACTGTATGACTGGTTGTTAGCGTAATTATACAAGTAGATTAATATAACATAATATAATAATAGTATATCAAATTCAATCAATCAAATTTTATTTGTATAGCCCATATTCACAAATTGCAATTTCCCTCATAGGGCTTTAACAAGGAGTTCAGGGTATGACATCCTCTGCCACCGTGCCCTGCGGATGACCCGCGAATGACCCGCGAATGACCCGTGACCGCCGGGGAGAAATCCGCGCATGCGTACGACAAGACGCTAGCTTTAGCTGTTAGCTTATTAGCTAATTACCGATTGGCCGTCAACAATAGCTCGCTACATCCATCCGATCGCGAAACTACAGACAAAACAGTTTCCGTGTGTCTCTGTTATGTGTCTCTGTATATATTCTGTTATCTACTCTATAATCATCATCTATGTAACACTGGAATGACTGTAAACTCATGTTGTTGTTGTAAACAATGTCACTGTCACTGTTGCTACTGCTCTCTTTCCCCCCTCTAGGTACCAAATCTCACAAAAGAATTTCAGCATAACCACGGTTGTAGTTACTGTTGTTATTATTGTGATGTTTCTGTTTGTTGTTTTGTTGTCTCTTCTCTCACTCCAACCCTGGCCCCCACTCTGTCTCTCTCTCTGTCCTTCCAAACTGTCAGTCCGGTAGCCAATGCCAATAAAAGTTAACAAAATGCAACAGGAAGAGTGAACCACACCCTTCCTTTGCAGAACAAATCTGTTGAGGCACAATATGGCACCCAGAAATTGTCACACTGCGTGCCTAAGCTGCCAAACAGGACATGTTTAAAAAAAAAAAGAGACACGATATGTCTGATTTTTGCTATATTGCGTTGGTGAAAAAAGGCAGTTCTTCAAGTCTGTTTTATGTGAGAATTGAGTGATAAGTCAGAATCAAATATAACACACAGATTCCTGGCAGTTTCACTGGGAGCAAGGACAATGCCATCTAGACTAGCTATATCATTAGAAAATGACTCTCTAAGATGTTTAGGGCAGAGTACTATAACTTCAGTTTTGTCCGCATTTAATAATAGAACATTTTGGCTCATCCAGGTTTTAATGTCTTTGAGACATGCTTGGAGTCTAAGTAGTTGATTAGTTTCATGTGGTTTCATTGAAATATACAGCTGAGTGTCATCTGCATAAAAATGGGTGGGTGCATGCTGAGGGTTGCTCGTGTTGTGTTATACATGTAATATAACAAGCAGCATTTGCATCCATTCACTGTCCCCTGAAGAGTGGATACCTCACACAGAGTAGCATGTTTTTTTAATTTAAATTGTGTTCTGCCATCATGTAAAATAACTAAGTCATTAAGAGAGAAAGTCTGTGCTGTCATGTTCTTAGGTGTCATATGATCAGATGTTGATGGATTTTTTCTGTTGCATGTTTCTTTTGTATCACATACAGTACAGCAAGGTTTACTCTTACAGTTACTTACACAACAATTACCAGTCTACTTTCAGGTGGCATATGGATAAGTGCACTTTGCGTCAAAGAATCTGAATTCACTCAGGCGTGAAACCATTCAAAATACAGTCCCCTGCTTTGTGGGCAGAAGATATGCAAATGTGAAAAGCTTCTAGTTGTCATCTGCTGATACTAGTTCCTTGTCTGCATCTGTCTTGAGCTGCAGGGGGAATCATTTCAGTTGATTACTGCACAATGTCAGATGTCGCCATAATCAGCTAAATCGAGCGACACACACAAGAGAAACCAACAGGGAGCTAAAAGTATAAAAAAGGCTCTTGGGAGGAATGGGACAAACTTTTTCAGAGCATTGGAGAGGAGAAATGGAGATTGAGGACTTGCAGTAAAAATTTATTTTCATAAGCAGTTGGTGACTGTTGTTATACTTTAGCTTATATGATGGACTCTGCTGGCATGCCGCCTCTGCAGCTCAGCAGGTGGAGGCAGTTAGGGGAGGAAATGAGAGAAACAGCTGGGCAGTGTATACCATCTTGCTCAGTGTGAATAACACCTTACTTGTCACTGCCACTCTGCCAAGTATGGCTGAGTGGACCAAAGGCTATCAGTGTTCCCAGTAAAATGACGGTGCACACTTTTACTTTTAGTGTTCTTGACATTCAAAAATTGCAGTGGTATTGATTTTGTGTTGGCCAGTGACAGTGGTAAATTTACCTGTTGTCATTGCTGATTAATTGTCTGTAGTCAGGTTAACATGTCCCTTACCTCAGTGAGAAGACAACAGTGTTGGAAAGTAAAGGAGTACAAATATTTTGTTACTGTTCTGAAGTAATATTTTTAAGTATCTGTACTTTAATTAAGTAAAAATGATAGAGCATACTTTTGACTTTTACTCCATTACATTTTGAAACTGTTATCTGTACTTTCTACTCCACTACATTTCTAGAATGCACATCATTACATTTTAAGATCACTCACCAAATGTTTCCTTCACAAAAATATTTATTACATTTCTGCCTATGATGTTTAACCCAATCTGGTAGCGCTGACCCGGCACCGCAGCCAATGACAGCTGAGCACGCCCTCAGAGGCACAGCGGCCAATGACGGCAGAGCGCGCCCTTAGAAGCCCCGTGGAAGAGCTGTACAACGTACATGGGAAATGTAAAGTGGTAGGTTAGCTTGTCATGCTGTTTCAGCCTCAGCATATTGGTACCAACTAACACCACTGGATGGCAGCTCCTCATGTTGTATTGTATTGCGCTGTAGATGCGCACCACCTTCACAGTCTGACGCACTTCAGTTATCTTCTCCCACGCATAGAGACTCATTAGTAATGTGCGGGTGCAGATAGAGGACTGTATATGTTTAATGATTCATGTATAACTAAAGAGAAATTAGTGAGGTTAGTGAGATTATAATTCTGCTGATAATGTGTGACCTAACAGGGATGATCTGAAGAATTACAATGTCACAGACCCATACTTTGTTTTGGGTGAAATATAGGCCTCAACAACAGCGACAACCAATTGTGTGAGTACTTTAAGTACACTTAAAAGCAAGTACTTTCTTACCTTTACTTAAGTATGATTGGTAAGGCAGCACTTCTACTTTTACTTGAGTAAATAGTTTGCTGGTTATCTGTACTTTTACTTAGTACTATACTTCAGTACTTCATCCACCATTACAAACCAACCTGCTACGTCTGGTGGGTGCGAAGACCTGCTTTGATGACAGAACTGACAAATGGCATATTAATTCTCATTGTGCCTATAAATGGCTTGGTAACATAAGGATGAAAATTTTATCAACTGCATTTTAATGCTGTCTACTGCACACCACACCATAACTTAGAACAGTATGTGAAACTGCTTTTCCAGTTTTATTTTAACATGGTAATTAGGGATGTTTGATATGGGTTTTTTTTTTACCGATATCCGATATACTGATATTGTATAACAATTTATTTTCGATACCAATATCAACCGACACCGATATATGCGGGGCCCCCCTCAAAAAACAAAATCATTTCAGGTATACAAACAAAAGTAAAAAAAACAAACAAGAAAAGACATCACATCTTTCATATCTCTCATATTTTGACATTTTGAGTTAGAGGATAAGTAACTGAAGAGTTTGATGTATAATATGCGCATGCTGTGTAAAAGTTGTGTCATTAAAATAGTAAGAACTGATACCGATAATTTACGAAATTAAATTTTAATGCCAATATCGGCCGATAATATTGGTAGGGTGATAATATCTGTAATACTCATTAAAGTTTGTGCAGTGCTTCCCTAAGAGTATATACCTCCACCAATACACATTATAAAACATACAAAAAGTCCAATCTCACAGTGCTGAATGGGGAAACACAAAATGTGTCCATCCCATAAAGAGACCTAGTCCAAAATTTAATGAGTTCTTCCTTGGGTCGTGACATACCCCTCAACTCAAATAGATGGAATTTTTTTCTGTAGTGTTTGAGTGTAGAATTGTGTATAATTTGTTAACAGTATAATTGGTATTATTACTTACTTGCTCTGATACTCCACTGGAAGAGGAAATAAACCAGTGTTAAGATAGCTTGTGTTCAAATATCTCAGAAGAAATTCAAATTTGTGATATTCCAGAGAAACGTTTGTACATTTTGTAAATATGTAGTGAATTCCTGGATGTCAGCACGTTGTTATTTTGCTCGTATGCTATCTCTACGCATTATTTTCTTAAGGAGATGAAAATGAAATATTTTCTGAAAAAGATCACACACTTCTTATGAATTTAATTCAGCATTCACAACAAAGCACTGACTTATTTATCTCACAAATCTACATAGAAATGTATCTTTTGCTTTGTATTGTTATTGTAATAATTTGGCTGCCAGATTTTCTCTGTGTTGGCGTAGTCTTCAGTCACCTTTCCCAATGTCACTGTCTAGTTTCTGTAATTTTCCTGTTAGTCTCCCTCACAAGCCTTACCAATAAATTACTCTCTCAGTGAAAAGCCTAGGTCAGGTAAATACTCCTCTCAACTCTTGCAATAGACAAAGGGTGTCTACAGAAGGAATATATGGGCATTGATCGGCCCTTGTGGCCATGTCTGAGCTCCACAATAGCACACTATTGATGTGCTGGAATTGCTTTTGAAGGCAGACAGATTGGTATAATCGTGTGGTGTGGGCCCTTAAGAGCTGGGCTGCCAGAGCTGAAGTCTGATTGACTGACCTTGGGTCAGTGTAGCTCTTTGCATTTGTGGTCTTTGCATGTCTGCCAGCCGAGTGGCCTCAGCAGAAAGACCAGAGTCTCCTGAGAGGGGCTGGGTATTTCTCTGAACTGTACCTCAAACATGAAATTGACCCTCTTACTCTAATGGTTGATTTTTACTGCAAACAGGTTAATATAATTGATTTTGTGTCTGCTGTAACCTGTAAAACTAATGTCATGGCACATCAAGTTTGTGTTTACCAGAAGTGACTATCCTGCCTGAAAACAAGAAGTGCGTGTGTCTATGCATCAACCTTGCACCATTTTCAAGAAGAATCTCCATCTGCTTGTTTATATGCTGTAATTACTCTTTTTCCTTACAAAGTTTTTAGTCATATAAGTTTTTTGTGGAGCCTCTTTTTGTAGGTTAGGCACATTGCTGCTATTATTAATAACTGTATTTACGAAATCAAATTTTGCTAATTCAATAGGTTGATTTTGTTAAAACAATGGCTGAGCGTTTGGACATCATATGTGTGCATCCGTGCATGCATGTGTGTTTGTATTATGTAACTTTCCATGTTCCGGGAACCAGACAAAAGGTGGAGACACACATGGCATTGAGGTTTTAACACAAATTATTTGTTTATAAACTCAAGAAAATACTGTCAGTAGTCAGTTTGTAGTATTGCATGGATGCAGGTATGTGTTATGAGTGAGTGTGTGTATGAGTGAGTGTGTGAGAACAACTAAACAAAGGAACAATCAATCATACCCCCCCCCCCGCATCAGGACAGAGGTACCACCTCTGACCTCTGACCCTGCAAGACACACAACATTAGAAAAAAGAAACAACTTCCAATCTACAGTAAACAAACCTATCAAAATCCAGTATGAGTGAGTGTGTGAGAACAACTAAACAAAGGAACAATCAATCATACCCCCCCCCCGCATCAGGACAGAGGTACCACCTCTGACCTCTGACCCTGCAAGACACACAACATTAGAAAAAAGAAACAACTTCCAATCTACAGTAAACAAACCTATCAAAATCCATTTACTTTGCACAACTTTACTAGGATCTTTAAGAGCTCAACAGGTCCTTCAACTGATTAAATGACTGTTGACAGATGGGAAACCAAACATATAGAACATCACCTTTTAAAAAAATCAGTCAGAGGACCAGCCAGAAAAGCAGCATTTTGACAGAACTCCCTGTAATCACCAGCCATCCCTAAGAAACATAACTCTTTTTTGTATGTGGAACAGGGATCGCTCTGACCTTTTCCTGAATGGTGCGTATTTCTCCTCGCCCCACAACCTTTCCCAAATAGGTCACCGTGGCCTTGGCAAATTCACATTTCACCAGATTAACAGTTAGCTGTGCCCAAAGCAGCCTTTCAAACAAAGCCTTCACTCACTCCAAATGTTCCTCCCATGTGCCACTAAATATTACGACGTCATCCAGATAGACTGTACAACCCTCCAGCACCCAGACCACTCTATTCATTAATCATTGTGAGGTGGCTGGAGCATTGCACAGCCCAAACGGCAAAACTGTATATGAATACAAACCAGAGGTAGTCACAAATGAACAGAACTCCCTTGCTCTATCAGAAAGTGGAACCTGCTAGTAACATTTAAGAAGGTCAAACTTGCTAATATAGTTGGCAGACCCAACCTGATCGACACAGTCATCTACCCTGGGAAAAGGAAAGGAATTGGGTTTTGTCACAGAATTAATCTTCCTAAAAACGTTTTACATGGGGCCAAAAAAATACTGTAACACGCGATGGTAGGTCTTCTTGACCCCATTTGACCCACATTATTATCATGTGCTGTGTGAATCACTAAATTTTTCTGGTAGTACCACTAGCACAATAGGATCCCTGCCAAACCCATTACCACGAGGAGCCCAAATCCTAAACAGCAAGTTATCTTGGAGTAAATAACCCTGTCTAATGTTCCTCACATGACAGGAAGGCACCACCAAATCATACAGGTCTTTCAGGGATGGATCCTTTCTCTGTTCTTGCACCAGGTCCCCATGAGAACCACAAAGGCCACTTGGCACAACAAAAACCTCTTTGTCAAAAACCTCTTTGACTTTGTCCATAGTTACCCTACCATCACCTAAACCTGCATTCATGGCTAGAGTCGCAGCACACACTGCAGATGGTTCCAACTCAATTGCCTGCTGTGTCAACTCCACTGGTGCCACCTCCACTGGAGCCACCACTGGACCTTGTGCAGCACCCCCTGAAGAAATCCCCTGAGAAGAACTGCATGAGAAATCTGTCACCTCTAGATTTATTGACACTGGAGATTTAACAACTTACCCGGGAAGATCTGGATAGGGAGGATATGCCAACTCTGGCTGCTGAACTCACTCTTGAGTCGCTTGTGCCTGAACAGGCAATATCACCTGGCCACATGCGACCCTCAGGTACGAGATCATTACCCAAGATTATGTCAACTCCTCCCACTGGCAGCACCATCTTCCCCACTGCCAGCACTGGTAGGAAGTTTCCTTGTTGCAATCAGCCCCAGTTTATTCTGCTCCACTTCCAATTTAATTTGTTCCACCTTATATTTCATTTTTTCCAACTCTTTTTCAGGTTCATATTTCAACATTAACAAGTCCCTTTGCTGTTCAGAGGCCCAGGCACAGAAGTATTAACACCACTCTTACCATCACCGGCCATTAGGACTTTTTCCTCTTGCAGATTTGCCTGTAGTAAATGGGATTTCAAAATGGCGGCGCCCTGTTCGGCTGCGGCTACTTCGGCTCCCGATATCACGGCTAACCTTTTGCTATATCCGCCAGTTAAAACAGTGTTTCCCGCACCTACAACCCAGCGTTATAGTGTAGGAATAATGTATAATCGCCGGACTATACTCAGTCTGAGGAAATTAGGTCAGCATGACTCCATCTGCACGGAGACGCGGACCGTGCTACTCAGCCTCGGACTGCTACGCCAAGCAGACCCAGCGGCCGACAGCGCAGCGGTATCTCCCACAAACAGAGGCCGCCCATGGAGACGACGGAGGCGGCGTGACAGGAAGCAGAAGCGCGGCTGCCGCGGAGGACTTACAGCGAAGCTAAAAGCTAACCCGTACAGATCGCCGCTTCCTTCAATGTTGCTCGGCAAAGTGCGCTCCCTGGAGAATAAAATGGACTACCTCAAGCTGGAACTGCACTCCAAACTGGAAACAAGAAACTGCTGTGCCATTATTCTCACCGAAACATGGCTCAGTGCATCGGTCCCCGAGAGCGCCGTTAGCCTGGACGGGCTAACGACATTCAGAGCCGACAGGAGCTGCGCTCTCACAGGTAAAACCCGAGGGGGGGGCTCATGTGACGGAGATTTAATAAAATCTTCAACACTGGCAGCCATACCT